>WSXT02022469.1:3416-14083 GCA_011762715.2 Neuroterus valhalla | reverse complement strand
AAAACGTGGACATTTGACAAAAACTGGGGGGGGTCAAATTTTACACAAATCTAATACCTTCTCTGATGAGAATGTAACAACTTAGGAAATAACGGACACCCTACGGTACACGTGTATTTACATCGATACTGGCGTGATATCATTATTACCTTCAAGCTACAGTGGCTTCCAATGAATTCTCCCCTTGGTTAATAAATTTCACGGTTTCGATTTTCGCGCCAATATTGAATTTGACCGGCTACCAACTCGATCCGCTCCAGTTGCTATGACAGTTCGGCCGAGGATTTCATATGATAGGGTATGGCCAACAAGAACCGCCTAACGACTTTTTAACGATCCTCAACCAAGAACATTGCGAAATTGTGCGCTCCAATTCTTTGCTTCGCGATTTTTGAAGAATGTCTACTAATTTGCCGTTGAATTTGGACTTATGGCAAAGGAGGATATTTGACTTACATTTATTATCATTTACATGAACAGTATTCTGCCACTTCGGATTTTATCTTGAGGGAGAGATGCCCCACTTTTGCCACTTTGAAGGGGGAGAGATGCCGCAGGTATGAAATTCGGTTTGGGAGACTTGCCACTAAATTGGCGATCTACTCAGAAGATGTGCCACAAAGGGGGACATGCCGAAGGAGAGACATGCCGCAGGAGAGACATGCCGCAGATAAGACTTGCGGCATTGGACTCGATGTGGCCCCATCCGAATTTATATTAAGTGATAAAAGGCATTTAAAGAATACTTTTCGAAAATTCATTAGATTCAAATCAATTAGAACAATTCAAGTCAATTCGAGAATCCGAAAGAAGACTTATGCAAGAGAATTTTTTGAAAAAATACGGAGGAAGTAATAATACGAAACTCTTGCTGTGTAGGTTTCAAAAAGCAGATTTTTATAGTCGTTGTGAGTATGAATTATGAACCGAGCATGCCACCAACTGAGCCCCGATAGTAGTTGTCAAGCGAAATTGGGTTCAGCATGTCCCAATTCTTAATGTTTGGGCTTTGAATTAGATTCGTAAAATTTGAAGACTAATTTTTTTTTATTTTATAAAATTTGAAAACTCTTGAATGATAGTAGACAGATGAGTTCTAGCTTCATTTCAACGAATTCAGGATGAATCCATGTTCATTGTTGGAACTTGAAAAAATTAAAATTGCAAAAAGCTGGCCTCATTCGAAAAAGTTCGAGTGAGTTTGAGTAAATTTAGAAATTGCAAAATATTTTATTGATTTCAGTTACATTAGAAAGCTAGAAATGCAAGAACAATACAGAACAAAGTTCTTGATATATAAGGTTTGAAAAGTGGACGCCTATAGTTGTAAGTATCGATTATAAACCAAGCATGCTACCAACTGAGCCACGTTGGTAATTATACCATTTGGCCAAAATCCCTGTCTCTTTTATCACAAGTCTCTCCTGCGGCATCTCTCCCGAGTAGATTGACAATATTGTGGCAAGCCTCCCCATTCAAATTGTCTGCCTGCAGCATTTATTCTCCGCCAAATTGGCGAAAGAGCGGAAAGTCTCCCTAACCCGATTTATCATTTGTGATTGTGACACCTAAATTATTCCCATGACCAATCACAGGAGTGCCTTCCCGTCTAGCACATTTTTTGGAAATTTATTAGATTGAATAAATCAAAACGATTCAAGTGAATTCGAAAATCCGAAAGAATTCAGGGTGGATAGAAAGGAATTCAGAAGAATTTGGAAGAATCTAATAGAATTAATAATAAATTTATAAGAATTCAGGGGCATTCCCACGAATTCGATAAATTTCACTAGATTTCAAGATTGATATGCAAGACTTAAGAGTGTATTTATAACAGTTCGAATAAATTCACAATTCTTCTCAAATCTGGAATAATGAAAGTAGGAGTGAGCCTAAGTGAATTTAGATAGAAGTAAAGAAAATGAGAAGATTTCAAGTATGTTTAGAGGAATTTGGAGTAAAGTTCTAAAAATGGGTCTAGGGGTGTAGGAAGGGAGATTCGAGATTGTAAAAGGAGTGGAAATGGAAGAGAAGAGTTTTGATCAAAGTATTCTGAGGAGTAAGGAAAGTCGTTTTTGAGTTGTGAAAGGAGTCTCTAGAAATAGGAAGGGTGGCTTTGGGTTGTAAGGGAATCGCAAAAGAATAAAGAAGAGGATCTTCGATTTCAGGAGGAGACGCTGAATACGAAAAAGGAGAATTTTGAATCTGAAAAGATTCCAAGGAAATACAAAAGACGATTTTGGATTGTAGAAAGATTTTTGGAAATTGGGAGGAACAGTTTCATATTGGTAAAGGAGTCAAACAAAATCGAAAGAGAAATTTTTGATTTGAATTCAGAGTTGCGATATTGAATAGAATTTCAGAGTGGTGAAGTAATATGAGGAGATGCGAAAGGAGATTTTGGTTTGTGAGAAAAGTCTGGAAAAGGGGATTATCAATTGTGAAAGGAGTACCAGAAAGATCAAGAAGAGGACTTTGGATTGTGAAGAGTCTGATGGATTGGAAAAGGAGATTTGTATGAAAAGAGGAGTCTAAGGAGTTGAAAATGGAGAATTTTGATTTGTGGAAGGAGTTTGAGAGGATGTACAAGGGGTTTTTTGATTGTAAAAGGAGTCTGAGGAGATAAGAAGGGTCAGAGTTCTGGATTGTGGATAGAGTCTGAAAGGATGGAGGAGAGAGTGGAAAGGGAATATTATGAGATGGAAGTGTTTTTTTATGTATTAGGAGTTTCAGAAAATAGCAAAGAGGATTTTTGATTCTGAAAAGCGTCTGAGTATATGAAAAAAGGAATTTAGGAATGTGAAACTTGTATAGAGTGTTGAGAAAGAGGATCTTAAGATTGAGTGAGCAGTCGGAATATTAAAAGAAATTTTGAATGTAGAAGTAGATAGAAGAGATGAGAAAGAGAATATGGGTGGCATTATAGATTATAAGGAGAGTGAGGAGACAATATAGTATATTTCGAATTGGTAGAAGAGTCTCTGGGGATTCAAGGTAGGTCGGGTTCTGGATTATAAAAGTAGTCTGAGGAAATAAGAGAACGGATTTTGATTGTAAGAGGAGTCTGAAGGAATGGAAAAGTGGATTTTCGATTGTACAAGGAGACTGAGGAGATGGAATATTTTCGATTGTACAAGGAGACTGAGGAGATGGCATATTGTGAAAAGATCTTCAGAAAATGATGTAGAGGTACGTGAATTGTAAGAAGAGTCTAATGAAATAAAAAATGAGTGCATAGATTGCTAAAGGAGTCTCATAAAATTAGAGAGAAGATTTTTTATCAAGTGAGAGTCTGAGCGCATAAAAGAAGGAGATTTTAGATTGTATTAGGAGACAGGGAAGATGAAGAAAAAAAATAGTCAAGGATCGTGAAAGGAGCCAGAGGAGGTGAAAAAGAGGATATGAAAGGAGTTTCAGGGACCAGTTGGGGATGTTTTGGATTGTAGAGTTACGGGGATAAAACACGGTATTTCTGATTGTGAAAAGAGGAGTTGGGATTCACGGAAAAGAAGGTTTTTGATTACAAAAGGAGTCTAAGAGAAGGGAAAAAGTCAGGATTTTGAGTTGTCAATTTAGATGGAGGACATGGAAAGGGTTTGTTGATTGTGAAAGTATTCTCTGAGAAAGAAAGGGTTTTTGATCGAAGGGAGAGTCTAGGAATATAAGGAGAAAATTTTTGGATTATGACAATTGTGGAAAGGGTTGGAAAGAGAGAATTTTTGATTGAAAAGGCAGCCTAAGAGGTTGGGAAGGAGGTATATCCAGATTGTAAAAGGAGTTGAAATAATAAAGAGAATTTTGGATGGAGAAGTGGATAGAAGAAATGGAACAAAGTAGGAGGATAGGTAGAACGTGGACTTTGAAAGGATTCTGAGGCAAAGAAAAATGTTTCTCTATTTTTATTTTTCTTTCTTTCTTATGTCTTATGTTTGAACTTGTGTTTTGGATTGAAGAAGGAAATGGAGAGGCCAAAAAAGCATGATTTGAATTGGTAGATGAGTCGGTGGGGATTTAAGAAGGTCAGGGTTTTAGATTGTAAAAGCAGTTTAAAAGGAGTTTAAAGGAATAAAGAAGAGGTTTTCGGATTATGGAAGGAGACTGAGGAGATAAGATAGGTGTTTTCTGATTGCAATAAGAATTTTATGGAATCGAAAAATGGATTCAAGATAGTTCGGAGAGATCAATTGGTTCGAGGGAACGAGCCTAAGGAAATGGAAAATATGTATTCGGATTGTAAGAGGAGAAACTCATGAGACAGATAAAGAGTTCGTAGATTGCCAAAGGAGTAGAATGCAATAAGAAAGAGGATTTTCTATATTAGAAAGAGTCTGAGCGAATGAAAGGAGGGGATTCTGGATTGTAAGAGGAGACTAGGTGAATGGAACAAAATATTCAAGAATCGTAAAAAGAGCCAAGAAGGGTGAAAGAGAGGATTTCAGGATTGCGAAAGGAGCTTGAAAGGTCGGGAAGACGGCTTTCCAGATGGTTACAGATGTAAGGATAAAGGAGGGGATTTCCAGTCGCAGAAAGATTCTGAAGAAATCAGAAAGGAGATGTCGAAATGCAAAAAGAGCTTGAAGGAACAGGATTCTGGAATGAAGGAGGAGTTTCAGATCATAAAAAAGAGAATTTTGTTTTGTAAGTAAAGTCTGAAGGTTCAGAGAAGGAAAAGTCTTTACTGCTTAGTTTTGGGAAAAGTCTTTGAGGATGGAAAGGGTGGTTTCTGATTGTAAAACAGTAAGAGGTGGTAGTGATAATGGAAGGAATCGTGGCTCGATGAAAAAGTATGGGAAAGAGTTAGAAGAAGGTCAGCAAGAGGTTACAGTTGGCAGATTCAAAATGCAAAGAGGAGGAATAGGATGTAGAAGAGATAAAGATGGGAGGAGAGAGATGAAAGATAGTAGGAGTGTATGTGAACGGAGATATGCAGCAGAAATCTAAGGAGTTAAAAAACTGATAGCAGGAAATGAAGAGGGGATTAGGCTTGTAATAGGAGAAGATTTCAATGCAAGAACGGGGGATAAAGGAGGAAGAAAATGGAGAGAAGAGCGAAGAAGAAAATCCAAAGACAAGATACTGAATGGGAAATAGAAGAATTTGATAAATTTTTTGAGGAAAATCGGATGCTTTATCATACACGGAAATTTAGAGGGGGATGAGGAAGGTGAATATATATGTTTGAGGAGTCAAAAGGTAACGGAAGTGAAGGTAAAAAAAAAAGGAAGAAGGGATTGGTCAAGAGAAGGAAGGGAGCAAGTAAAAGAGAAGTCTAAAGGATGTAAAAATGGGAGAAGCTTATGTAAATGAAGACATGGAAATAATGATAGGAGAGACGAAAAGAGTGTAAGAAAGAACAAGCAAGAAAGTTGTTGTTGGGAAAGAGACTGGAAATGGATGGAATGAGGAATGTAAAGAGGAAACGAAAGAAGTGAGAAAGGAATTAAGGAGATGGAGGAAAGGGAAAAGTAGTGGAGATGAATATGAAAGAAAAAATAAGAAATATACTGAGATGTGTGATAAGAAAAAAGAGAAAGAAGAAAGGAGGTTTGAAGAAGGGGTGTAAAGGCTAGAACAGAAGAAGAGGTTTGGAAATTTGTGAATAAAGAGAGAAAAGGGATGAAAAAGATAAACCAGGATGTTGAGATGGTAGAATGAGAAAGTATACCATGGATCGGCTGGAGGGGATGGAGAGTAAAGTAAGGAAGAGCGGAAGAGAGAGAGAGAGAGGAGAGGAAGAAACAAGAAAGAGGACATTAGAAGAGAAGAGATAATGAATGCTTCAGGAATAATGAAAGAGGGAGAAGCTCCAGGTCTGGATGAAATTCCAAATGAAGTATGGAAATATGGAGGGAATGAACTCAAGGAATGGGCATGGATAATGTGCAATAGGGTATGGAGAAGAGAGGTTTGGCGAGAGATATGGAAAGAAGGAGAAGATTTTCCGATATTGACAAAAGGAAATGAAAGAAGGAAGTTGAGGGAAAAGAAATAGTGACATCAAAGTTGACGAGATTTAGAAAAGGAATAGGGGTAATGGAGGAGTAAGATAATGGTGTCTTCTGAGCCCACTTCTATTGAATATCTTGATCTCTGACTTAGAAAAAGCAATGAGCAGAAAAGAGTAGGGAGGTGTTAAGATAGGAAAAGTAAAGATATATACCTTGTCATATGCAGATGATATAGTAATGATGGCAGAAGATGAAGAGAAAATGGAGGGTCTAATTACAGGGTTGGAGAAATACTTAGATGAGAAGGAATTTAAATTGAATTTAGGAAGGATAGAAAAACTAGGTTCAGAAAGGAGGGGGAAGAAAAACAGTTTGAGCTGAGAGATGGAAGAAAGTGCAGATAGAAGAAGTGAAAGAGATAAAATATTTGGGATACACCTTGCACGCAAATGAAGATCATAAAACACATATAAGAGAAAGAATAAAAAAGCAGCAAGGGAATGAAGCAGGTATGGGGTATAGGAAAAAGAAGATTCAAGAGAGATCAGAATGTAAGAATGTGGTTGTTTGATACCCTGGTATGGCCGGCTTAAGGATATGAAGCAGAAAATGATATGGGGTTGGAAGGAATTTTATTTTATTTTATTTATATGGTGAGAGAGGAAACCCGAAGGGATAAGTTGAGTATCAGAGCAGGGGAGAGGACATGGAAACTCGAAGAAAAGCTGTGGGAGGGAAAGAGGAGGGGGGATAAGTGAAAGAATGGCTGAAGGAAGTGGAAGGAAGGAGAGGGAGGGCGATTGAGCTAATGGAATGGTAAGAAGAAAGAAGGGAGTTCCTTACAGAAAGACATGTAGGAGAGGAAATTGGAATAAACTTTGTAGAATTAGAGTAAAAAGATAAAGAAAGTCAATAAATAGAAAGATGGGGAAGGATTAAGAAATAAAAATTAAATGAGTGGTATAAGATTAAAAAAGGGAGGAGTACCAAAGTATTTGGAGAAGGTGTAGGGAGAAAAGAGATCTCCAAGAATTTTAAGATTTCGATCGAGGAACGAGGTCAGGGAAGCGATGTATTGGGAAGAAAAGGAGAAAAGAAAGCTTAGAATATGTGAAGGAAAAGGAGAAACATGGGAACATGTATGAGAAGAATGTATAAGAGGAATGGAAGATGAAGGAAGCTGGAAAGAGAACGTGGTAAGGATTCAGGGAGAGGAAGGACGGGGGGGGGAGGTGGATGAGGAAATTGGAGGAAGCTAGAGGAGCAAGTCTCTCTTATTGCTTGTCTCTCCTGTAGCATGTCTCTCTCGAAGCATGTCGTCCTTGTGGCTTCTCTCCCAAGTAGATTGCCAATTTTGTGCCAAGCCTCCCAAAGAGAATTGTCCACCTGTGGCATCTCTCCACCTCTGAAGAGGCAAAAGTGCAGCATCTCTCCTCAACTCTATTTACTATTTTTTGATGTTTTACCCACATTATTTCCATGACCAGTCACATGGGTGCTTCCTCGCCCCCTCCCACGGGACTTTGGAAAAGTAGGAGGTGTGAGACCTACATTATTTCCTCAACCTATTACAGGCGTCAAATTTTTCTACGGGGAGAGATGCTGCACTTTTAGCACTCCGGAAAGAGAGAGATGCCACAGTTAGACAATTCGGTTCGTAAGACTTGCTACTAAATTGGCAATATACGCGGAAGAGATGCCGCAAGAGGAACTTGCCGCAAGGTAGACTTGCTGAAAATGAGACTTGCCTCATGTGGCTTGATGTGGACCCGTTACAAATATTCTTCTATAAGGAAGCAGTAATAAGTATATATTTATACTGGAATAAGTTCAGGTATTCACGGGTAGTATCGATTTAATAAATAATTTATGAACATTCCACAGACCATATAAATTGAAAAGGTCCAATTATCATGTTTCCACACGAAGCTGATATTCTTTTGCAGGTTGGCTGAGCCTGGGACATAAATTAACCGGTCATTAGGACAAGCAGTGCCTGGATAGGAATAGTAAGGATCATTTCTTTGCGAATTGTATAATACGGGCCTTATGAAGGAAAACTCACACAACTTGGAAGAAGCAAAGACTAAAGGTGCGGAGCGTCAATTATATTTGGATAATTAAATGGGAAACGCGCCTGACGACCGAGTAATGGAAGATTCAGTGAATTAATTAGAGATTAAACAAAGTGTTGTACATCGAAGGAAAAGCAGGTTATAGCACGCACATAGGTGTATACCGAATTATCTTAATAGTTTCCGGTGCTAGGCTGCCCCTCGACCCTTTTTTATCCGCTCTTCAAGTTATCCTTCGACGGCGTCAGCTACGCGTAACGAAAAACTGAGCTTTACACGCCGAGAAAACACAAATTATCACGAGCATCGAATATAACTATCCCATAATTTCCCGAAGGCAGACGGCCATGAAGTAAAGTCGCCCTCGTGATGGCAATAAGATGCCATCGCATCGCCTTTTCGCAGGACGTTCCTTCTTAATATATGTGCCTTATTTTCATTTCGTTACTTCCTTTGATTATCTCCTGCCATCCTCTATTCATCAGTCTGACACTCACAGTCAGCTCCTAATGACGAGAAAACGTCGCTCATTTTTGTATTTCAAATCTTAGATTGCTCTTATAGATGAGCCGGCATCCACTAATTCCTTGTAGGACTTCTTAACATGCCGAATTCGGACCATTTTGATGATGGACATTGAAGAAATTTAAATAAAATAAAAATCGAATTGGATTTCAGCAGTGTGTTGGATGCGTTACGCATGAGACAGAGCGATTTCGGCTAGGTTTGGCAGAGATAGAATGAGGGCAAAGATATAGTGTGTAGCGTCTGATGTGTAGCGTACTCCTAGCGCCACCTATATGAATGCACAATTTTTGAGCTCTGTACCCATTGTGATCAGAAACTACCCTCACCATTTTCTCAGTTTCCTTTCACAATCCAAAATCCTATTCCTCATGTCCACACAATCCTTTCACAATCAAGCATCATTCTTTTGATCCTCATGAACTCCTCATAAAATTTGGTACTCTCTTTCCTATGTTTTTATATTCCCTAAGCAGCACAAAATTCTATCTTCTCAAACTCCTCTTCTTCTTCACCCTAAACTCCTTCTTGAATCCAGAATAATGTTACTGCAGACTCTTTTTTCCTCATCCCTCTTTTTATCCCAACTATTTTTTAAAACTAAAGTACCCCCTTTTGACCCCTTGCACTCCTCTCACAATCCTAAGAACCTCTTTATCATGATCTTAGATCTCCTTAGCAGTGAAGAATGTCCTTCCCAATACAATTACACTCTTTTTAAAATCCCCGATCCTATTCCTTATGTCCTGAGACTCACTCTTCGTTGTCTCAGATTTTTTTTAAATTCGAAATTCGATTTTCGATCCCCTCACACTCTTTTTTAGACTATGAAATCCCCCTTTTCACCTATACAGGCTTCTGAAGCTTCCCTTGAATTCCCTTCTCGTTTCTATACATTTCATTTCACAATCCAAGAACTCTTTTTCCATCCTTTAAGACTCTTCTTACAATCCTCTCTTATTTTATGAACCTCTCTTTCCTTTATTTAGTCTCCTTCTACTGTCTTTAACCCCCGTTTCTATTTTCTTAGTCTCTTTTTACAACCTAAAACCCATTCTTTCATTTTCTCGGACTATTTTTACAAATAAAAACTTTTTAGCCCCAGAGACTTAATAAATGAAAATACAAATATGAATATAAATACGAGATCCTTTTTTGACCCTGACACCTTCGTCACCTCTTCCCGCCAGACCACCTTTCTCCTATCTCTATCTCCTTCTATATCAAAGAATTTCTGTAATATTCGCCTCCTTTCACAATCTCAAATCCTATTTCCCAACCTATCAGACTCCTTTTGAAATTGGAAAACCTCCTATCATATTCCCTTACCCAACTTGTACGAATCAAAATGCTTCCTTTCATGTCCTTGGACTTTTTCATTGATCACCCTTTTCATCTCCTTAGACTCATTCCCTAATCTCAAATCATTTTTCCTTCCCCCTAGACGTTTCTTGATATCCAAAACCCCTTTCTTATCTTCTTAGACTCCTAAAATAAAAAAAAAACCCTTCAGACTCCCTTACCAATCCAAAGACCTATTTTTTCAAACTCCTTCCACAATCTTCATTCCCCCCTTCAATCCGCTGAACCTTCTCATGAAACCAAAATATCCTTTTCCATCTTCCTCGACTATTTCCTTCTTTATACCTTCACACTCTCATTGCAATCCAGAATTTCCTTTCTCACATCCTCAGACTCTTTCTTCAATACAGGATTTCCTCTATTTCTGTTCTCTTCTACTTTTCTCCTCTTAGATCTCTTTTCCAATGTAGAAGGATACTCTCAATCCCCTCAGACACTTTTTACAATAAAACGCCTCATTCTCAATACCTTAGGCTTCGCGAGTATTCCTTGAATCCTCTTTCCCTTCTCTATGCATTATAAAATCAAAAACTACCTACTCCATCCTCTTAGGCTTCTCTAAAATTCGGGACCCTCTTCCTTATGTTCGCAGACTCCTTTAGTAGTGAACCATTTTCTCTTCTTTTCGCCAAGACAAGGGAGGGGAAAGGAGAGGAGTCGAGAGGAGAGGAGAGGAGGAGAGAGGAGAGGAGAGGGGAGAGGAGGCGAGAGGAGAGGGGGGAGATGAGATGAGAGGGGAGGAGAGGAGGGGAGGGGA
>WSXT02022468.1:11529-28923 GCA_011762715.2 Neuroterus valhalla | reverse complement strand
ATAAAGGAGAGGATATCATTAAATAATATAGTCAATAAAAATAATATTTATTTATTGTGTATAGTGAGAGGTAATTACATAAAACAGAATCGGAGAAATTCGCAATGAAAGGCATCAAAAGTATATTATGATTAATTATTATTTACCTGAATCGGAGGGTCGTTTTTGTCATAAATAATATTATTCGTGTTGGAGGGAATGGATTACGTTCCGGATCCTGATGATAACCTTAGAATCGAAAATGTGCCAATGAAATGATGACATCTCATCTGATCCATTACTCGATTTTTAAAGCATTCTTGATTCCAATGTCAGAAATTGAACCAATTGAAAGGTGTTTTTGCCTAAACAAAAACTGTATTCTTACAACGTAAATCTCTAACACTGCACTAAACTTTATCACATCATATCAAAACATAACCGTCTTCTTCCATGAAACAAATAAAACGGTTTGCCAGACTCCCAAACGGCCAGGTTGCACGAACCGCGTAAATAGGCGCTATTGCAGCTGAACATGGTAAACACGTATTTGAATTTTAGTATACGGAAACTATAAAGTTCATATATACGTACAATCAACTTACTACGCACTGAATAAATCTAGTATACATATAAATTCATGAACGAAATTTAGTATATGCATATACTAAAATTACATAGTGTAATCAATTTCGTATGAGTATAAGAAATTAACTGTGCCCATGTATACTAAATTTGCAAAAATTTCTAACAGTCTGCAGTAGAAAAACAGCACAAAAGTAGTGTTAAAAACTCGATTGGCTGGAATCTAACGACATGAGCTTAGGCATGAAATATGTATATTAAATACGCATGCAAATGTGCTATTGCAACAAAGTACACAGTAGATGGCTTGACATTATCCATGCGCCGATCGATCGACATTGCACGAGTGAGTCTGAGTCGATATAAACTATTAACAACTTATTCCAACATTTTTCACAATGAAAAATCCACTCATTGCAAAAATTAACTTCGTCGATGGAAAAGAATTCGGGTAATGTGAGAAACGAGGTAAGAGGTAAGAATGATGTTTGAAGAGTGGGGAAACTGGGAAAGAGAAGAGAATGAGGATCCGTTCTCTTGAGTTCGTCCTCCAGGCAGCGAGGATAGCGGCGGCACCATTCTTCGATTCTAAATCGAATGGCCTCGAGGGGCCCAACCAATGGAAGCCTCGGAATTTTAGAAGCGACCGACCACATGCTTTCAGCGGCCCCCCCCTGACCCCTTTGAACCGACGCACACCGAAGGACTCTAATCGCCCGGCAATTCAGCCAATGGCAATCCGGTTTAGACGAGAGTAGAGAACGTTGAGTTAGGAAATGGGAGTCGGAATGGTGGGGCCCATTCCAAGCCGCAAGAGCCGCGACACAAGGCTATCCTTTGTCCGAAACAAGGCTCGTGCGTAGTTCGCGAGGAAAATCTTTACGCCGAAAGATATTGAACCTTGAACGACAAAATTTGCTAGTCTTTCAATTATCGGGTCATTGTTTTCCTTTGTAGACTCTACAGTGTATGCACAATGGGAGATATTCAGATTTGGGCCTTGGTTACAGAATATGAGAATGGCAGATTAGTAACGTCACTTAATTTAGTCGCTAGCTAAGTTTGTTTACGAAAATAGTCTTGAAAATTGTGAAAAATATGGAAATTTGCAGGTTACTGGACAAAATTGCTTTATATTACGTCTGAGAGTTGGTATGGAATTTTTGTTGAAAATGCATATTTTCAAGTTGGAAGTTTAACTGTTTCGTTGACAATTCGTAGGTTTTAATTGAATTTTTTATTAATTGTTCGGAATTAGATTCTATTTTGGTTGAAATGTCAATCTATTATTTTTTTCATTTTGTTGTATTGATAATTAAAGTCTTTTTTGGTTAAAACATCGACTGCATTAAATTTTTTATTTGGGTTTGTTCTATTTTTTGTTTGGAATATTACAATTTTATATTACCATGATTCATTTTGGTAATAAATTCACGTTTTTAGGTTGAAAATGCAACTATTTTGGTTAAAAATTCTACTACTTGGTATAAAATCAACCCTTCGGTAGAAAATTTTGATTGAATTTCAAAAAAATTAAGAAATATGAAATTGGGAAAAAACCAAAATCAAAATTGTTTTCAACGCTCAAGATTCGAGTTGAAATCTGCAACTCCTGACAATTATATAAAAAACCAAGAATGCAACGACCAAATTTAGACAAACACCTTCGAATATACCTACTGCTAATAAAAGAAAAGTTGAGAAATAAAAGATATGAGAGAAGAATTTTTTTATTTATTTTTTCTAATTAAAATCTTTCTTGGTGAAAATGCCAATCTTTTTTATTTTTCATTGAGAAATTTTTGGTTTTTTCAAATTCAGTTACTTTTGGTTGAAAATTAATCTTTCATAGAACGCCAAACTGTTTGGTGGAAATTTACCTATTTAGTTCGAAATTCCACTTCGAACTAAAAATAATGTCTTTTCTGGTTAAAAAATCGATTGAACTACATTTTCCATTTGGTATTCGTTTTTTTGTTCGAAATTTAAAATTTTGGTTGACATTTTTTCCTCTTCGACCACAAAATTTGTTTGGATCAAAATTTAACTTTTTTGTTGGAAATTGATCTTTGTTGTTTAAAAATGTATCTCACTGCTTAAAAATGTCCTATTTTGGTTACGAATTCACGTTTTTAGGTTGAAATTGCAACTATTTTGTTTGAAAACTCCACTATTTGGTATAAAATCAACCCTTCGGTAGCAGAATCATGTTTTGAATGGGGATTCAACCATCTTGTTGAAGATTTATTACTTTTTATTGAAAAATCATATCTTTGTTGTTGATGCTTCATCTCCTTGGTTAGACATTAAACATTCTTGTTTTAAGTTCGCCGTTTTGGTCACAAAGTTCAACTTTTTGGTTTTATATTCATGTATTTTGTTGCAATTTATCCTTTCTAATCCAAAAATTAATTCTCTTGGTTCGAAAACTCATTTCACTTGGTTAAAATTTAATTTTTTTGGTAAAATCGCATCCTACTAATTTAAAATGGATCTGTTTTGCTGAGAATCATACTTTTTTTACAGATTGACTCATTTGATTAAAAATTTCCTTCCTCTGTTCAATACTTTCTTGTAAATTTTCTTTTTTCTGTTCATGCTCCATCTTTTTGTTCGAAAACTGAGCAGTGGGGTCATTGACCAATCACAGGCATCGTTGAGAGCATATATAATATAGCATCACAACCTGAAACCTCAGTTTTAGGCCAGTCCTGAAGATGCGAGCTGTAACGTTCGCGAAACATCGACCACCATGAAACAACTTCATTTTCATTCAACATTTTTGTTGAAATTTTATCTTTTTGGATTGAAAATTCAACCATTTGGTTTAAAATTTATCCTTCTGATTCGAAATTTAATCCTCTTGGTTTGGAAACTCATTTCGTTTGGTATAAATTTAATCTTTTCTGGTTGAAAATTCATCTTGCTAGTTCAAAATGTACCTGTTTTGTTGAGAATTATACTTTTTTTGATAAAAATTGACTCAATTGGTTGAAAATTCTCTCCTTGTGTTGAAAGTTTAACAACCTTGGGAAATCATCCATTTCGGGTCAGAGTTTGCATTTTTGGATGGAAAATGCAACAATCTGGTAAAAAATTCTACGATTTGGTACAAAATCAACACATTGGTTGAAAATTCAACTTCTTGGGTAAAAGTTTGATACTTCGTTGAATCTTCTCATTTTTTTGTTTATACTCCACCTACTCTTCGGCTGGAAACTGAGAACTTATGTTGGAAGTTTGTCTTCGCGGATTAGAAATTTAACTATTTAGTTAGAAATCCATGTATCGTGCTTCAAGTTTCTCTTTTCAAGTAGAAAATGAATCTTTTTGGTTGAAAATTCATTCCTTCTGGTTCACAAAATCATCCTCTTGGTTTGAAAATTAATTTTGTCCGGTAGAAATGACCTATTTGCGAAACCCCTCATTTTATTCTAAATGCAATAATATTGTTCAAAATCCACCCTTCAGGTTAAATATTCAACTATGTGCTTAAAAATTTGCCTATTTCGTTGTTAATATCATATTTTCAATTTGAATAACT
Organism: Neuroterus valhalla; assembly: GCA_011762715.2. NCBI lineage: Eukaryota > Metazoa > Arthropoda > Insecta > Hymenoptera > Cynipidae > Neuroterus > Neuroterus valhalla. The sequence goes on along the minus strand of WSXT02022468.1, from coordinate 24,815 downwards.
TCAAAGTACCTAAAACTAAGTAATCCAGGATTGTGAATGTCAGAAAATAAATTCTCAAAAAAAAAAAATACAAATCGTAGAATTTAGTTGGAACCAATAAGGTTTAGGCAATTTTAAAGAATAATCAATTCCAAAGGCGAAATTCATTTCAGTAGATAATTCCAAAAATTTCAACTATTATTAAGTTCCAGACCAGCAAAATTATCATTCAAGAACAATAAATTTCCGAAACATTCACAATCCAAACACATAGCTACACAATTTGAATAATTTTAGATTCGAAATTCTAAAATAAGCAATATTTGATGAAATGTACTTGATGGAATACTATTTGGAAGGAATATGCGCCTGAGTGCGAAAAAAAGAGGAATTTTCAGGCAATAGTCTGAAGTAAAGGATTTCTCAAGTGGAAGAATATTTGGCATCAGGCCAACCACTCTTGAAGATTATTTCCTCCTCGATTAGAGAAGGTAACAGGTTGTCAACCTTCTATCACCGAGAATTTTGGCTCTTAACTTTCTAGTTCACTACCCTTCTCACCCCAATTTTTTTCTTTTCATTCATCTTCTTTTCATTTTTCTCACGTTTCTGGCTTCTCCTATTTTACACCAGGCGGTCGTCTTTCATTTTACGTTTCACGAAGCTGCACGTAGTTCGTGCTCGTAATGATAGGCAAGCTACTTCGTTCTCCGCATATTTTCTGCACTTATTCGTTATTTCCCATCCTTTTCTCAACCATAGAATGCGCTCCTTTTTCAAATTTTATTTTATAACATCAGAGAGCGAATGGGTTGATCAGAATCTCAATTTTTTGCTTGAGAGGTGTAAATCCAAATGAAACCGTTCGCTAATATCGCAGTGAAAACTTGGGAACATATTTTGTACGATACTTTGGGTTACACTATGGGTACGATAAGCTAATTATGTGGGGTACTTTCGACAGGTGGTGTTTCGAATGCTCATATTTTATTGTATTTTTTAGATAAACTCACTTATAATAATTTCAATAAATCCTATTTAGGACGAACACAATCATGACAGGCCGTTATATTACTGATGTGAGATAAAAGTAGGTGAATTCAAAGAAACTTTGAGGAACATCAACAAAGGAACATTAAAAGTTACTCACATTTGCAGAAATCGCAGCAAAAGTGAAAAACGTGGAAATATTTGCGAAACTTGATGCTTATAAACCACTTTGGAGGTGGGACTTACCGATAGAAGTTCCAGGTTGACTACTTTGCAAATGCCATTTGGGCAATTTCGATTTTGAAGAATGCCTTACGGAATCAGAACGGCACCAGAAATCTTCCAACTTTACTTGATAACATCTACAGCAGGCGCGTAACCAGGGGGGGGGTAGAGCCCCCCCCCCCATGTCAGAAATTTTTCATGGATATATAGACCCATTTCGAACTTTTTCAACGAAAACATGACACATTGATGAAAACCCCCTCCGAAAAATTTTTCTGGCTTCGCACCTGATTTACGGTGTATACTACCAAGGGTAACTTTTGAGTTCCAAAGGCTTCAAAGTTCAGATCTTGCAATTCATTTATTTTCTACTGAAATTCTTTTTCAGTTTGGTAATTATTATTTCATTTATTAAAACATTAAGTTTTTCGAATAAGATGCATACGCATTTTCGAGAATTCAGCTCAGGAAAAAGTTATGAGATACTTGGATACAAATTAAATTTTTTTTTTTGGAAATACGTTTGAGTGTGGATATTGTAAAATGAGATCACGAAATGCAGTTATCTCAATACGTAATCGGGGGTAAATGTCACTGGCGAATATGACCCTCGTCTGTTTAAAGAAGCCACTAAAAACACACCGGGGCGTTCAATCGGGTTATCGCCGGTCGCTCACCAGTTTTTGTTTTCTCGGCTGAATAGATTTTAATCATTTTCTTTTAGGGCTGGTCAAATGTGAAAATCAAAAAACCTCTGATTGTAACGAAAACCTGCTTTGAATTCCCTCAGAAATTCAGTTCAGAACTAAAAAGTGCATCCAGATACAAATGGTTTTAATTTAAACAACATTTGGTCAATTTAAACAATCGTTTCGGTAAAATTGACCCGAATACCAAATCCAACACAAATTTGGTTGGAGCAATCAATGTTGATTCGACTTATAGAAATATTTAGCAGGTCAAAAAAGTTTATTTATCACTTAAAGCGAGTAGAGAATTTTGTAGTTCTATTTTGTAGATCTAAATTTCTAGCATTTATTATAAACATAATAAGGTTCAATTTGCAAATAAATAAGTAAATTATAGCAGCCAACTGCTTACTGGGTCTCTTCCCAATAAAAATAGTAAAAAGTACTGAAGTTGTACTAGAAATTCGAAAAGTACGATAAATGCAGACCCCTTTGTTTTAAAATTCCAACAAATTAAAAGATAGATTGTATCTAATCTACAAGGAAAATCTATTTAAACTTCCTCTAACTCCTTTGACGACTCATCATTCTATGACCGCATGAATGCGAAGGTCGCGTTTTAGAATGAGTCACGAAAATCTAGTTATAGTCGTTGCATTCAATTATTCGTAGATTTTTCTCTCAAATTCAACTACTCGTAATCGAGTTTTTACTTCGTCACTAGTTTTTATATGCGTCACCTTGATTGATTGCATTTCTTAGAGTACATCGTTTAAATATGAGTAACTTTTCGAAAATGCCAAATGCTTCTTTGATTAACAGTAAATTGAAAAACATTTTTTCCATAATTATGTAGGTATGTGATAATTATCCTTGGATGTAGAGTCAATGAAAAAACTTTTTTCTCCTTCAAGGAAACTTTTCGATGATTTGGAACAGTTTCCTCACCGAACGGAAAAAGTTTGGTTCTAAAAAATGGGGTATTTATTTATAGAAAAAAATAAGCATTGAAGGTTCCGCTGACCTGAAAGATTATTATTACTTAAAGTCGTATACGTTAAGCGACTTAGGCACCCACTGACTAAAGTTCCAGAGAGCTCAAGATCTCCAAAAGAACAGAAAGTATGAAAACCCTCCGAACGAATGACGTTGAAATGTTGAAGGAGACTTCTCCAATCCGGAAGGCATACCCTTAAATTCATGGTAACCAGAATGCGTGCTGAAGACAGTTTCTTCGGGATCCAGAAAGAAGATTTGGTTTTCAATCTTGCTAACGCTAATCCACAAATTTCTTCCTTCTGCTGGGAAATACTGCCATAAATTCTTTTTTATTTCAACAAAATTATTTGGATACCCTGTCAATTGTTTTGAAATACGAATCAAGAGTGACGCAATTCTTCCATCCCTAAAAAGTATTTTTTTTGCCTCAAGGAATGATCCTCAAACTTTATGGAACAAACCAGATTTTTGGGGAAATTATCTCTAGAGTACGGAAATATGTTATTTTCAATGAATGGTCTAGAATAACTAATTTCGCCTAATATCTGAATGATTCCTAGAAAAAAATATAGGAGGAATATAAAACTTCTTAATTTCATTATTAAAAAGCTTCAAAGTCGTCTTACACAGATAGAACAAAAACTTGATACTTTTCGCAATAAAAACTTGATGTTAATGAAAGGCAAGAATTTTTCGATTTTCCACTTCCTGAATCACAGCGAGTTGACCTCGGTAATTATTATCAGATGTCAAAGAAAATCTAAGGAAAGGCAGTTTTTTATGCTGCTCATTGCATTTATACAACAACCAGTCATGCCTGATAAACGTTATTTAGCTTCAAGGCCAATTCGAAGGTTCGCCTGAAAGCTAGCTGAAAGTCAGTGAAACGCTCGAGCGAACTAACGAGAGATTTGACATTTCAGTAAAGGAGCGTCGATAGAAATGGAAGATACATTAGAAGTGAAGGTGAGAAGATACGGAAAAAATTGAGATGAAAAAATGTGAAAACTGGAGAATTGGAAAAGAGCAAATCTCACGATTCTAGTTTCATGATATTCAGATCACGATCCAGATAAGGCAGCGATCGAAAGTCAATCTTTTCATCAGCGGATACCTCGGACGCACCGGATAGAATATTCATGAAGAGCAAAGTCCAAGCTAGTGATTAATTCTAAAAAAAACAATTAGACTAGCACCCATATGTGCGTGTGAATAAAATCCCAATAGAAGTGTTATTAACTCCCGAGAAACTCGGACAAAGAACACGGATATTTACTTGAGAAAGGATTTCATATGCGCATCGCAACGCGACTTTGATGCACTGAAAAAGAATACGAAAGTAGTTCGATACTGTTGCTAAGTCTCTTTTCAGATAGCTTCTTCGGAGATTCTTGATATTTTCCTTGAAACTTGAGATACGAAACTTACTTTTTGTCCATCTCAGAGAATAGTAAGATTTTCAGACTCCTTTGAAATCAAAATCTTATTATGGGTGATAAGTTGCCTTTTGAATACAAATGTCTGAGGGAAAATAGTCATACAGCAAACGAAGAGTTCTGGGTTCAGATCCCAGCGGAGATTAGGTGCAGTGCTGGTTTTACAGAGATTTGAATTAGATGTTCTAATTTATCAAATTTCTATCTAGTCTGAATGTCGTGAAAATAATTTCCCAGATTTGATTAGTTCATTTGATTGATGCTTTTGCCGCTACGGGCGCTGCCTGACATATTCGTTAGATACCGAAGCCTCTTCCGTACCTTATTATAAACAGTAATATTTTGGAACTAAGAAACATTACTTTTACATTAAATAGCAAAATGGCGTTTCTCGCGGTAGATTAAAAATGCGCGTGAGAGCAGATTGCAGAAGAATCACGAAAATAAATTTAAAAAATAAAGGTAATGGCATCGAAAAAGGTGTCACGACGCCAAAGGTATATTAACGCCATCCCTGTAAGTGCGCGCATGAAAAACATCTGAATAAATTATTACTGTTTGTCAAATGTTTCGAGGCATTAGCGACGCCTGTTGCCGGCAGACGATACTACACCCACACAAATGTGTGCCATCTCCAATACAAATGTAGTTTAAATACACAGCTGATTCCGTTTCGTGCGCCCATTATTTAAACGCTCCAGTTCCACACAGCTTATCAAATATATTATTCCCATTTACGGAAATGTGGCGGAATCCGTTATATATCGAGAGCGAATGATGCGCACTTATTGTCATGAAGAACACAATTGCAAGCAAATTTTTAATACATTGTAGAATAATTTATTTGTATGTTTATCATCAGAAGAGAATTCAATTTTTCTGATCGCTAAAGACTTCAGGGAAAAAATTGACATTCTTTATTAGAAACAAAAGGGCTTGAGTTCAATTAATTTTTCTGGATGCTCATTATTTTGAGGTGTCCCTCATTTATAAGAATCAAGTATATATAATTGTTTGTAAGTTATCAAGTTAAATAAAAAGTTTCCCATGATTAGATAACGTTGTTTAAAGTTCTTTAAGGAGATATCCCACTCCAGATAGTAAAATAGCAATGAAGGCTATAATAATGCAGTTTCAGAGGCTAAGTTGAGATATTAGACCAAGGAGATGATTTTAATGAGAGTCGATCAAAATAGCGTTGTTTATTCAAATTTCTGAGAAGTTAATAGAACATTGAAAACTTCAGTAAAGTGACATAGAAAAGTCATGATTATTTAAATTACAATCTTCATTTATTATAGATTATCATTCAAAAGAATGTAATTTTTTTCCGCGAGGATACTACTATTCATAAATATGCTCCTTGGTTTTTATCCAGTTCCATCAAGCAATTCGAAGCCTAAGTATGTAAAAATCGAAATTTTATTATTATTTTTTTAACTAAACGTCTATAATCATTGGTTCAAATGTTTTTTTAACTAATGTGTCATTTTTTCATGTCACCTATACTAGTTACTCATTCTCGGAAAAATTTTCATCCATTTCCCTTTTTCAACAACAATAGGTACTGTGACGAGTTTTTTCTTAGGATATTATGAAGACGTTTTCAAAATAGCAAATACGCAAGGAGTGTTTTTCCCCCTGAAAATTGATTCCCGTGAAAAATTAGCATAGAATATTTCGCAACTTGCCCCTGTGCCTATCTATACTTATTACAAAATTTTTAAGGGGATTCTGATATCAAAAACAAATTTCCATAGCTCACTTCGGAGAGCACTTATTCGGAAATGTTCCTGGGTTCGGATCCCAGCGGAGTTGAAAGGAGTTCATTTTTTCATAAAAATTTGCATTTTATTTGGTTATCAAAAAATTTTCATCCAGCCCTAATGACGTAGAAGTGTATTCCAAGATTTGGTTGGTCGATTGGATTGGTGCATTGGTTTTTTAGTTTGTGGATTGGCAACAGGATCTTTGGTCAGAACTGATCAAGATGGATGAAATGAGGATCTTAGGTTAAAATTATATAAGATCCTGATAGATAGTTTATTAAACAACTGCATGAATACAAGTTTTTATGTTTTAAAATTTTGTTTATATAAAGAATACTATAAACTATGAGCATCCGAACGTGCCTCGTGTCTCACTTTCTGTTGACTGACCCCAAGTAAAATGTCATCAATGTAAACTGCTAAATTTTTCACATTGTTGAATATTTCTGTGTAGATTTTGTGGAAGATTTCTGGTGCCGTTCTGATTCCGTGAGGCATTCTTAAAAATTGGAATCGCCCAAATGGCGTTTGTAGTGTACATATTACCAAATTGAGCAGGGTGTGATCCGCAGACCACTAGGGGTACGGAGTTTTATTCTGACAACTTTGTCGATCATATGCCATAGTCTGTAGACTTTGCAAGGTGCGTTAATTGCACCTTATCATACCTTAATTTACGGCTCCCACTCGGCCTGCATTTGTGACCTCATTCTCAGTGTCTGAGGGGCCTTCATTAAGTAAGAACAATCGAGTCGCCATCTTGTTTCCGAAATCTAAGAGAAATAGAATGACACACTCCCGCATATCTTCCATCCCCACTTGGCGCGTAGGTTTTTGAACCAAAATAGCTGCTTGCATATTCCTACCTAATACAGGAACCTTGCTTTACATAATGCAATGAACTTACCATCCATACTTCAAAGACCATGTCGTAAATTCAAAATAGCACCTGTCAAAAATACCAAACACAGTTGGCTTATCGTACTTGAAGTGCCAAGGTGATTTTAACACCGTTTAGATTCCACCTGCAACATAATTTACTCCCAAGTTTTTACTGTGTTTGGGTCCTAGCCTGGAACCACAAAATAGTATAGATGGCATCACCATCCAATGTTTGAATTTATGAATAACTGATAAACGTCTTCTTTTGTGAAACTTCGCCCTAATTTAAATATTCGGAAAATATTTGTTCTATTTTCACTCAGTGAATGGAAGCTTTTAAAGTACAGTCAGATTGCAGAATAATCAATTCCGACTCAGGAAATATTGATCGATGATTTTTCGTAAGATATTGCATTTGAAATGTCGTTGGAATTATTCAGATTCAACGAACATGTTCTGTGAGTTCCCGACATACTGATTTGTTCCTTCTTTCATATTTTGTCCTCGAGAGCGTGGACTAGGTTGGCCGATGCATCGATCAATTTGTTATCCGTAGCGCGCATCGGCTCGTGCTCTATAAAATAATCCACCCACCAGTTGTTTTGCCAACTGTGCGACAGTTTCAGATTGTGTGTCGTGCATCGAGTTTCGCCCTTGTCGTCTCTACTGTTCCCTTTTTTCTCTTTTTTAACCCCTTTCATCCTACAACACTCACATCGGAATCATCCCTTCTCGTTTGCCTCGACACGTGGAGCAAGTCGGTGTGTAACTTTATGTAAATAAATTCGCGGTCGATAGAATGAATTGAGATGAATAATGTATTCGTTATTTGTTGATTGGAAAACGTGCATCTTTCTATTTAGGAGATTCTCAGAGCAGATTTAAAGAATTCGGAGCAGTGAGCTAGAAAAGCAGTTTAGGATAATTGATTCTTTTGATACAGTTTTTACACTCATTTTTATCCACTTAATTTTGTGTAATTTAATTTTTTTATTTTTCTATGAGTCGAATATTGAAGTGACTAATTTTCGATGGACTTATAATTCAGAAAATGATGTATTTTCAAACCGCTGAATAAGAAACCTTGATAACCTAATAATAAATTAACATTTCTGGATGTTTGAAATATAAATAAGCATGGACAGGATATTACTAAGAATGTTGAAAAAGCTCGAGAAAATGCAGGAGGATAAATTGAGGTTTCTTTAATTCAGGAGATTGGAAGATTAAGGTTTATTTTTAAATTAGAAAAATTACTTTGGCGAATTGAAATATATTTTCGGAATTATGTTCCGTATTTTCCGAAATATTTCTACGGATCATACTGGGAAAAATTTCCCAATTTTTGGAAAAAATTCTTTCAAATGCGGCTAAGAGGCTCTCCATAACCTACGTAACCAATTTGAGGAGGAGAGAGGGTCACGCTAATAACTGCGGTTGGTAACATGGGGAAGGTCAGTGCAAGTAACGTTATGGACTTAGATAATGTTTCCTGATGATAAATTCTAAAAAGGTTCCGGAGAATTCTTTTTCTTTGTCCTGTTTTCTCATATTCCCTGTTTTTCTAATTTTCCGCTTGCATGCGGAATTATTCATTTTTAAAAAATGAGGAAATGCAAGCATTTTTGGTTCGCAGATAATTTTTTCTAGTGAAAAAGTGCACTATCACATTTTTGGTTTGGAAAACATCCTGTTCGGTTAAAAATTCAACTGTTTGGTTGGAAATTAAACCATTCGGTTGAGAAATAATTTTTTTTGTTAAAAATTCAACTCTCTAGTTGAAACTTGAAATTGTTAGTTCTTTATATCGTTAAGATCATCGTTAAAGCATCAAATCTATTATCTTCTTGAAATATTAATTTTTGGTTGATAATCCATTTTGGTTGAAAGTGAATTTTTTCATCAACAATTTAACTATTCCATTTCCGGTTCAAAATATATATTTTTTCTGGTTGATTATCCAACTGTCTGGGGAAAAATTTGTCTATTTCAGTTGAAAATTCAATTTTTGGGTTAAAAATATGTTTTTTTTCCTTCGAATTAAAGATCAGTCTTTTTGGTTAGAAAGGCATCTTATTGATTGAACTCAACTATTATGTTGAAAGCTCGTTCTATTCTGGATTGAAAATTATACTTTGAATTCGAAATTATATCTTTTTCCACTATTTATATATATTCGATTTAAAATTCTACTATTTTGTTGGAAGTACAATTATTTTATTGAAATCTCAACCATTTTGTTAAAAACATCTTTTTTGGTCGACACTTCAACTGTTCTGTTAAAAATTTGATATTTTTCGTTGAATTTAGGTAGCTGAAGAATTTTTTTCTTTTCAAATGGATATTTTGAACTAGGATACAACAAAATCATTTTTGGCTAAGAACGAGTGTTTTTAGTTGGAAATTCAACTCTTTTGTTGAAAACTTCTTTTTTGCTTTGTTGAATCTAACTATTTGAAAAATTGTCGCTTTCCAAAGTTATATTTCGAACTGAAAATTTAGCGGTTTTTCTAAAGTTCTGAAACTTATGCTTCCAGTTGAAAATTAAACGATTCTGTTAAAAGAACAATTTTTTCTCCGAATTCGTCCATTAGTAAGAAAATAACCTTCTTTTTTGAAACTTCATCTTTACTGGTAGAACAGTCATCTTTATTAACTGAAAATGTACTTTTTTGTTGGAAATTCAACCAATATTTTGATTTTTTTAGAGAAAACGCATCTTTGGATGTTGTAAATTTAACTGTTCCGTGAGCAAACAAAGTATTTTGTTGAAAATTTTACTATTTCGATAAAATCATATCCTCTGCTCAAAAATTCAAACATTTGGTTGAAAATGCTTCTTGACAGGTTCGAAATTCAACTATATTCAGTGAAAAGTTTATTTATTTCCCTAAAAATGTAACTAGTTGAAGTTATCTTTTTTCGTGTGAAGATCAATTATTTTGTTAAAGTCATTTTTTTTAATAAGTTACAATTATTTCATTGGAAGTTTGTTCCTTTGGATTGAAAATTCAGCAATTTGGTCAAAAATGCACTTTTCTAATTTAAATATAAAACTATGTTCAGTGAAAACCGAACTATTTCGTTTGAAATTCAACTATTTTATTAATAATCATATATTTGGTCATTGTCAACCTTTCTGGTCGTTGAATTATTATTTTTGGATTGAAATTTTTCCTATTGGATTAAAATTTGTCCTTTTGGATTGAAAATTCATTCTACTCGGTTGAAAATTGACTCTTATGTTGAAAATTAAAAAAAAATCTTTGTAACATGGAAATGAATCTGTTCCTTGCTGATTTTCAATTGTTTTTGTTTATTAGCCTAACCATTTGTTTGAAAATGCATCTTTGCCGATTATAAATTAAATAACACATTGAGTGAAATATTCAATGATTTTGTTGAAAATTTAGAAATTTTGATACAGTCATCTTTTTCAGTCTGAAATCCAAATATTTGGAAAAATTGAACTATTTTGTTGAAATTACGTTTTTTGGTGGTGGAAGCTTCATTAAAACCTAATTGTTCTATTGAAACTTCGTACTTTTTGATTCAAAATTAATCTTGCTTGTTTGAACATTAATTTAACCTGGGTAAAACCTAACTTCCTCGCTGAAAATTCAGTCGTCTTCAAACAAATATCCTTTTTGGCTGAATTCGAATATTTGGTTTTTAATACACGGGAGGACACCAGTCCCTTGCCAACATGTCCAAAGCACGCGGTATTCCCAGACAGTCACCCATCCATCTACTAACTGCTCCCAGCGCTACTTAACTTCAGTGATCGGACGGAAAGTGAATTTCCGAGCATGGCATGGCCATTGAAAGTTTTTTTTTTTGTTGCGAATTTGACTTTTTGGCTTCAGAATCCGTATTTTTTGGTTAAAAAAAAGTTATTAACGTAAAATTCTTGTTTTTCGAACGTTTTGGCTAGGTTACATTATAATTGAGAGAGGGGGTTAAAAGCAAGCCCTTAATTGATAACTTACTTAACAGATGACCCTTGGGCCCTAAATTTGAACGAAAAGTCAAATGACACTAAAATTTCGGGACTGCAGTATTGTCCATTTGACCACAAAAGCCCAAGTTTGTGAATCTCGGAAAAGTGCAGTTGGAAGTTTGCAAATGGAATTTCAACTCGAGACCTCCTAAACCAGTTAAAACAGCTTAAATGACGATTTCTCTAGTCCGAACGACTCAAGGCCTTTAATCAAGACACCGGGGTACCTAAAAAAAACGTCCAAGTGCTCTCTTCCCTCTCCCAGGTCATGCTCAATTACCAATGGATTGTCCTGCTCCACAAAATGCTCGTCCATATAATGCACCGACCGATTCCATGGGCATCGAGTAATTTAATTTGTGAATTCCGTACGGGCAGGAATGGCACGAATGGTCTCCCAGAAATACATACCGCTGTGCCCCTAATGACCCGACTGTCCAGCGGTCGACGACAAAATCAATTGTCCTAGAAAATAAAGCGATCTCTATAAAAAATCACTCCGATTGTAGGGTTGTGAACCCACCTAGGTTATAATCCACACGTGCAGAAATGCGTGACTGTTCGAATCCGGGCGCGTGCCATCGTACCGGGTGGATGTACGTTGAACTACAAATTGCCCGATTAATACGAAAATTGCCTCAGTACCTATATCCGGAATTTACAGGAGATCGGAGTCTTGTTTCATCGTACGGAAGTTCAATCCTTTTTTGCCGAGAAATTAAATACAACATTCTGTTGAAAAAAAGGACCGACTTTCCCGCTCCGGTGGGATCCGAACCCAGGACCTCTCGTTATACAGACAATTGCTCTGTCAACTGAGCTACGAAACGGTCCGAACCGAATTGTCTCTCTGCGGCATCTCTCACCCTCGAAAGTGGCATAAGTGCGGCCAGTCTCCAGCAAAACACGATTTGCCATTTTGTGGTTATGTGACGTACCTTATTCCCAATCCCAGTCACAGGAGTGCCTTTCCGCTCCCACAAGATTCGGGAAAAGACTTCGAATTTCCTTTTGTGGGAGAGATGCCGCAGGGAGACAATTCGGTTCGGGAGACTTTACAGAAAATTGCCAATTTTCTAAGGAGAGATGGCGCGGGAGAGACTTGCCTCAAGAGTCACATTTGCTAAATAATCACATCTCACAGTTGTATCGATATGTACTATTATTTTCCAAATAGTACCATTAACAACTAAGTTGCTGAACTTGCAAGCAGAGAGACGAATTTTCAAGAAAAAGTTGAAGTTTGAACCAAATTGTTAAATTTGTAAGACCCAAAAATATGTATTTTCAACCGAAATAGACATATTTTCAAAGAAAAACTCGAACCACCGACAAAACAAATATTTTTATCGATATTGTTCTATCTGGCAGCCGAAAAGATCAATTGTCCACAAAAACGTTCAATTTTCCACCCAAGAATATTTTCGTTGAAAGGAAAAGTTAATTTTTCTACCAAATAATTCATCTTTCGAAAAATAGTCCAATTTTTAACAAACTGGTGGAATTTTAACCAAGACAGATGAATTTTCGACTACATAGTTGGATTCTCAACCAAAAAAAGCAATTTATCACCAAAAAGAATAATGTTCTGAAAAGATGGATTTTCAAGAAAATGAACTATTTCCATCAATATCGTTTACTTTTGAAGCAAAGAAAACCAATGGTTCACAAAAGATATCACTTTTTGACATAAAAATTATTTTTTCTAAGAAAAAGGTTAACTTTTCTGCCAAATAGTTCATCTTCCGAAAAATAGTTCAATTTTCCTTCAAAAAATAGAATTTCTCTTCAAGAAGAAAAATCATCTACCAAAAAAACGAATTTCCAACAAAATAAATTATTTTCATAAATATTTTTCAATTTTTAAACCAAGAGGATTATTTATGAACGAAAGACTTGAATTTTCAACCGAAAAATATTATTTCTCATAAAAAATCTAAATTTCATACCAAATCGTCGATCTTCCGGAAAATAGTTTAATTTTCAACGAAATAGTTGTTTCCTCACAAAGGTAGATAAATTTTCAACCATTTAGTACAATCTTCAACCAAAAAAAATGAATTCCTCACCACGAAGAATAATGTTCTACCAAAAAGACGAATTTCCAACAAAATAAATTTTTTTCTTCAATATATTGTTTAATTTCGAAGCCAACAAGATGAATTACTTGCACAAGTATTTAAATTTGAACCCGAAAATGATCTTTTCCAAAGGAAAAATTGAGTTTCCTATCAAATAGCTCATCTTCCGAAAAATAGTTCAATTTTCCTTCAAAAAATAGAATTTCTCTTCAAGAAGAAAAATCATCTACCAAAAA
>WSXT02022468.1:0-11429 GCA_011762715.2 Neuroterus valhalla | reverse complement strand
CACAAGTATTTAAATTTGAACCCGAAAATGATCTTTTCCAAAGGAAAAATTGAGTTTCCTATCAAATAGCTCATCTTTCGAAAAATAGTTTGATTTCCGACAAATTCGTTGCATTCTCACCAAGACGGATGAATTTTTTAAATAAATGATTCAATTTTCTACCAAGAAGAATAATTTTGTATAACAAAGAGTCCGATTTTCAACAAAATGAATTATTACCATGAATATTGTTCAATTTTAAAGCCAATAACGGAAAAGTTAATGTTTCTATGAATTGATTTATTTTTCAAACAAAAAGTTGGATTTCTAAGTTTCTAACCCTTTTGCGAAGAAATTACACTAAAAAGAGGGATGGTTAAATTTTTGTCAGGAGGGGTAAAAATTGCAAAAATATGGATTTTCAACAATATTGTTCAACTTTCAACCAAGTAGAGATGGATTCTTAACTGAACAGTACAATTTTCAACCAGAATAATTAATTTTCTACCAAGGAATATCATGTTCAACCAGAAAAGTCAAATTGAAAAAAAGACATTTATTCCCAATGAAACCGTTGAATTTTAAAATATTTCAATTCCCGAACTAATAGCTTTATTTTTCTATTAAGTTGTTAAATTTCTAGGCCCAAAAATACAAGGAAATAGTAGATTTTTGAAGAAAAAAAATTAAATCTTAAAAAAAATGTAATGGTTAAGATTTTGTTCAAAAAGTTTTTAATTTTAAATCAACAACTGTTGAGTTTCATCGCAAATGAAAAAATTCCAAATAAACGTGTTGAGTCTACAACAAAAATATATTGATTAGCAACTTAACAGTTGCATTTTTAGCTAAAAGAGATGAAACTCAACCAAACAGATCCACTTTCAACAAAAAAGATGAATTTCCGACGAAATGGATGATTTTTCAATATATATATTCTTCAATATTCATTTTAACTGGAAAAGAAGGAAAAGTTAGATTATCAGTTTCGGAAATTTATTATTCATAAAAAATACTCATTTTTAACAAAAAATGTAATAGTTGATATGTCAACACAAAGGGATTTTTATTTGAAATATAAAAAAAATCTAATTCAACCATAAAAGATAAATTTCAATCCATACATTTGAATTTTAACCCAAAAGGATGAATTCTCAATAAGAAAGATTATATTTTCACTAAAAACGATGAATTTTCAACTAAAGAGGGAAAATCTTCAATAAAAAACATCAGTTTTTAACCAAAAAAAGTTCCCTGATTATTCAAGAAAGTTGGTTTGCAAAGGATAGAAACAAAGTTTTAAATAAAAAAGTTCAATTTTCAACTAAAATGATGAATCTTCAACGAAGAGAAGGAATTTTCAACAAAAGTGTTCAACATTAGGCCAAATAGTTGAATTATAAACCACAAAGATGATTTTTAAATCAGAAGGTGGATTTTATACAAAAAGCCTACTAATCGACAAAATACATGAAATCCAACCAGATGGTTGCATTTTTAACTTAAGAAGATCAATTTTTAACCAGGTAGTTGAATTAGAAAATTAAAAGATGAATTTTCCACCAAAAATGGAATAGTTACGTTTTCGATTTAGAAAAATTTGTTTTCAATAATGAAAGCAAATGAATTTTCAACGAAACAAGTGAATAATTTTTTAAAGAATAGAAAGTTGAATTTTCATACAATAGATTAATTTCCTCCTGTGAAAAAAATTTTTTCATTGTTAAAAAATTATTTCCTTGGTTGAAAATTGATATTATCAGGTTCAAAATATAGCTATTTGTCTGAACATGAAACTATTATGTTGAAAATGCAATTTTCTGTTGGATTCATCTACTTTAGTCGGAAACTGAACTGTTTCGCCTAATCTTGCCCTTTCCAGTTGGAAATTCATCTTTCATGATAAAAAAGTTTTCTTTTTTTCTCGAACATTCAATTATTTTGTGAAGAATCTTAGTTGATTTGTAATCTTTCTCTAGTTTGAAAATTTGACCATATAGTAAAAATGCATCTTTGCAGGTTAAAAATTGAACTTTATTTAGTGAGAATTCCATTCTTTTGTTCCAGAATCAACTGTTTTTTTCTAATTATAATTTTTGGTCCATAATTTCATTATTTAGTTGAATTTATCTTTTTTGGTTCAAATTATATGAGTACAAAATTAACTTTTGTGCTGAAAATTCAACGAAAATTTTTTCATGACAGAGTCCAACCTCAAACAAGTAGTTGTATTTTCAAACAACAAGAAAATTAATTTCAAACCAAGAAGATCAATTCCCTGACAGGAAAAAAAATTTTGTTTTTATTAGAACATTCAAATTTTCAACCCTGGATGAACTTTCAACTCATATGATGAATCTTTAACGGCAAAATGGAATTGTTAACAAAATAATACAACTTTCAACAAAATGATTGGAGTTTTAATAAGATCGATGAATTTTGAACAAAATATTCAAATTTCCAACTTAAAAAACGAATCTTCTACCAACGAAATGGATTTTCATCAACAACATACAATTTTCAACCAAATAGTTGAATTTTCTGCTGAAACTTTTTATGTTTCTACCCAAAAGGTGAACTCTCAACAAAACTGTTAAATTTTTAAGAAAAGAATTAACTTTCAACCAAAAAAGTTTGAATTAATAAATAAACAGAATAACAAAATTTTTACATTTTTAACCGATGAGATGAATCTCCAAATTAAATGATGGAGTAATGTTCGGCAATAAAATCATTCGAGAAGATTGATTAGATAATTAAAATTAATTTCAAACAAGAAAAATCATACAAAAAGGGAATTTTCCACGACAGAGTTCAACTTCCTTACAAGTAATTGGGTTTGCAAACAACAACAATAAGATCCATTTTTATCCAAAGAGAATAATTTCCTACCGATAAAATCAGGACTTCGATCAAATATTAAAATTTTCAACTAGAGATGAATTCTCAACTTATATGATGAATCTTGAACGAGAAAATCTAATCGGTAACAAAGTAGTACAACCTCTAACCAAACATATGGATTTTCAATAGATTTAATTGTCTGTAGAGAAGTAGTTTTTATTTTTCAAAATTTGGTTTCCCAGCTGAAAATGTCTTTATTCCATTTTTTACCGTATATATCGTTTTAATTGAAGGAACAACTATTCCTTCTATTTCAATTGTTTGGTTGAAAATAAAATTTTTTGAGTTATTCTTCGTTAAGCTTGGAAACTCCGGAATTCCCAGCATATTTTTTGATTGAAAATGCAACTGTTTGGTTCGACGTTCTTACCTTTCCAATAATTTGTTTTCTTATGGGATAATATAATTTATTTATAGGATTAACACGTCTTTGATGAATCAACGCTTTGTTCCACTTCTGGCGAACAATGTGACACCCTGATAAACCTTCTGAAGCTTATTAGAATAAAAAAACGATTCGGATTGGGAATTCATGGTCTACAAATATGCAAAGAAGATTCAAATTCCATTTATGCATCAATACACCAAATGCCTTGATTTAACCAATTTTTGCTTCTATTTTACAGTCAAATGATCCGCTAACTATTTTAGTCAGATTTCAATCTAACCGCAGTTGGAACATAGTCCTTGTTTCGATAATTTTGGAGCAATGTTGGCCTGAAATGATCGAAATACGTCGCATTGCGGGGATTTAATGGAAAGTTATAGTGCTATATGCAATGTGACGTGGAATCGAAAAAATCTTCGAAAATAAAAGATCGTAAAAAGTCGTATTTGAACAAATGCTTGATACTGCTTGCTGCAAAAAGATAATTTTCGACACGAATGAAAATCCTATTAACCTTAAATTGAAAACGAAATTCCATATTTATGTTAAACGCATCCTCATGATAGAAGCAAGGATTCTTATGAATGTAATCTTCAAATAATTTTTGAATCGTTTTTCCGTCTCTTATCATGAATACTTTATTATTTTCCCTTATCAAAATAATGAGTTCTACGAATTGTTAACGATAAATCCTCTTGACTTTTTCCAATTAAAAACGCAGCTAGGTACTTAATATGATAACACTCAACTATTCGACCTATTGATAATCATTATTATAAAAAATGTAACGATACCGATCCCTATCAATGAGTAGAAAAAGAACCTGATACTTGCCTAACTCTGCTATCAATTTTCCAAAAGAATATGTATGCTTGAAATGAATAGACAGTTGATAAAAATTCGTTTCGTGATAAAAACATTTCTAAACTGGTTTCCAATGAAAAAACATTTAAATAAATATCTTATCTACTGTCTCTTGTTGTGAATTTTAGCTTTTCGCTTTCCGTCTCGAAAGGTCACCAGTAGAATTTTCCCAACCAGAAGACGTGAATGTTGGTTACGTGTAAAGGGTCACAATCACAATCTGGAAGATATCTGTTTAAAAATAAGGAAATTCCTAGTAGCCTATCCCAAATCCTCCCACACAACCCAAGTGCCGCGTAATCTTGGGCAAAGTGCACATCATTGTTTGATGTAGTTGTGGTGGTGTTGCAGGTCTGGAACGGGTAGCGGAGGAGTTGATGGGCCGTAGGAGATGGAAGCAATACCAGGACACGGTGTACACCGGGACTCGCAGCGAATCGTCAACGACGACGCAGCAGCAACAAGCCCTTCATCAGAGGCTATACCCAACGCCACCAGGCTGCAACCTCGATGCAGCTGCTTTGAACCAGGTGGCCCACCTGCGTCCCCAGGTGCTGCCAGCTCAGATCAAGCAGGAGCTGCTCATCCCCAAGAACCTCTCGAATCACCACCCTACCCAGGAGGACCAACAGAACCATCAGGACCAACGGCACCAGGAGGAGTCGAATTGTGTCAAGGTCGAGGTCGAGAATTCGGAGGTCGTTGTCCAGGACTCCAGGACCGAAACGACCACCACTACGACGGTTACGACCAACAATACAAATTCTACGGCTGTGAAGAGGCGAAATCGAGGAGACGACGAGAACGGAAACGAGGAGGACGAAGAGGACGAAGCAGAAAAGAGGCTCAAGCCGAACGAGGAAAACGACAAGTCCACCAATCACCTCAACGAGAACGAACGAACCTCCAAAGAAGAGGATTCGACCAAACCCAACGACACGGAAGGGACCAAGGTAAGCTTTCTCTATTTTACTGAACTTTGCAATTTCTCCTACGATTTGCTGTGAGAAAAGAGACGCTCTTCAACTCTGCTGGAGTCCGAACCCAGGACCTTTCTTTTACTGGATGAGTGATCTATCAATAGAGCTACGGATAGAAGCTGTGGGCACACCAGTTGAGAAAGTGAACAAAACGTCCTATAAACGTCTTTTGGACAGACTCCTCATGAGACGTATTCGTAAAAATTTAAGGAACATCCTTAGACCAAACAACGTTACAAAAACGTATTAAGACGTATTTGGGACATTGAACGTTTTTGGAACGTTATTTGGTTGGAGTAAGGTTGTACGTTCCAAAAACGTCTGCTAATGTTTGTGCCCACTGGGTCACCTTTTCTCACAGAGATATACATGCTTCCCAGTTATACATCGATACACAATTACAGAAGACTTCCGTTTAGCTGAACTCTCGTTTAGCCGAACTTCCATTTACCTGAACGCTTCCACGCTCGTTTAGCTGAACTCGAGCGGCCCTCTCTACTCCCACTACTCTCGAGTAGACACGGCCACTGACGGTAACAACCAATTAGCAGTCACCTCTAGAAACACCCATGTGGAGGGGGATAATGGTAGGAATTTCTTCCGAGTTCAGCTAAACGAATGTTTACGTCGCGTAGCGGCTCAGCTAAACAGAAATCTTCTGCGTACAATTCCTATCTTAGATACTCATATGAGTCATCATTATTAGTTCTAACGGGAAATTCCGTATACCATCCGCAAATCAGAAATCTGCTGCACCAACCTCATTGACTAATCAGGATCTGAACCCAAGACCTTTTGTTTGCTGCACGAGTGCTCTGCCAACAGCATCAAAAATTTCCTCAACACAGCAACAAAATGTTCTAAGATTTAATTGGTTAATGAGGTTGGTGCTGTAGATTTCTGGTTCAAGCATATTCAAACGGAATCTTCTGTTAGAAGTGATCATCATGACCGAAGAGAAATATTCGGATCAAAATTGGACAACGTTACTACGAGTCTTTGTTTTCTTGAACGTAGTAATTTCAAGTCTCCACTAGAGGTTTTGAAAACATTGTCAGCGCAGTATTCCTCTTTTATAAACTATTTTCAAGAAATATGCAAATGACTACCATAAACTGCAATAACAAGGACATCCTCTAATTACAACTGTGATCAAGATACCCTCTTTTCTACAAATTGTTAACTCCAATTTCGTATCTTGCCGTCATCTTTCACGATAATACGAGTAGATAAAAATGCTTATGGATGTTGATATCCAAGAACGCAACAATCAACATAGGAAAACCAACGGAATAAACTATCTACAACATAAATATACAACATTTTTCAACAAAAATTAAATCAACAACAGCATTGTCCACCTTTCATTAGTAAGAAGTAATCCTAATATAAGACGTTCTCTTGTTTTCAGGAACGGATAGAAGGAGTTGCGTTGGAACGAATACAGGTGACGCAGGGTTTGTTGAGGGTAAAAAAAGAGGAGGAGCTCCAGGAGGCGCCAGTTCCTGGCAGTGGATTGAATTCGACCTCTGCGGCGATAACCAACTCTCTATCAGCGACCAAGGAGACGGAAGTGATCCCACAAAACGTGTCCCTTGGAAATCGGATAGTGAGTCCTCCACCGGAAGATTGGAAGCCGTTGGACAAGTGTTACTTCTGTCTCGATGGCAAGCTGCCACACGACGACCAGGCGCCCCTTGTAAGTTCTAATGCTGGGAAATCCATCTAAGCCACCCTCTTGTGAAGTATACTTCGCTTTGAACACCTCCTTAGAGATTCATGAAGGCACTTCTAACACCTTGACTCTATCGAAACTCATCCTAGAATCACCTCATCTTCTCACCCCAACGCCAACCAGTCTTATACCTTTCCTCAGATCCAATCGAAGACCCTTTTTAAAAGTCGAAATCTGAAAATCAATAAGCTTGAAAATCAAACAGCCAATCCAAGTATCAAGAAACCAATCCTGAAAGGCAGACCAAGATGTCCCCACTTCTTCAGACTTTCTTTCATCGTATTCCTTTTGCGTTTGTAGAGTCCTCAGAGCGACAGCAGCAGCAGTTCTCGATCAGCGGAGTCTCCGATGTCAGTTCAGGTCGACCCCATGGCGGCATCCGTGGTGGCAGCCGCTCTTGGCACGTACCCAACATTACTGCCACAATGGTGTCTACCACCGAGGGAGGCACCCCATGTCAACGTGCAAGCTCACCAGGATAATGCTTCGGGAGCCGATCAACCCCTTGATCTCTCGGCCAAGCCCAAAAATTCTCAGGTGAGCCCTCTTTCATCTCGTTACCCCCTTTTCAATTCAGGAATCAACCTCAAAGCCAAATCTAGACGAGCTTATTTCATTGGAACTCGATACGTCCTCTTGCGGTCCAGATTTTTTCACTCAACTTGGTTTCATTTCTTTATTTCAATCCGCTTATTCTTGAATGGAGGATCTATACATTGTCCGTCTTTTCATTTCTCTCAGCAACCTCTTTTGTGAGCATGGACAAGACAAACTTCAAATTAGTCGGATAATACTTGGAGTGAAAAGCTTTGAATTTTCTGGGCTCATAACCTGTTAATGTGAGTGGGCAATAGGGTTGACCAAAACTTTTTGTTTTAACTTTCATGCTATCATCCCTTGAAATTTTGCGAATACACAAAAAATGATACGGATGATTAGAAGTTGTGCAAGGTCCTTGAAGAGAGAGACGATTTTGACAATTTTATTAGAAGTCGATATTCCTCTCTACAATCAGCAAAACAATACGAATCCAAAATTACTCTTTGAATTTCATTTCACTAAGTCTGTTTAACGGGTCCCAAAAAACTATATTTGAAAAATGAGGTTTCGCTCATTTTTAGCGTTAAATATTTCTTTGCGGTTTCTTTTACTAAAAATTGTTTGCCATCCATAATTTATAACTTTTTGATGCTAATCAGGTGCTTTCAAATATTGCTCAAACAGTTTATTTTTATTCATAGTTTTTTTTTAGAGCAAAGGCAGAAAGTCGTTGTTTTTTCTCAATTTCACGAAAATTACATAAATTTGATCAAAATAATTTTTTGGACAATTTATTATTATTTTGATAAAACTATATTAGAATTGTAATAGAAAGAGACAGTTTCTTCTGAATTTGAACTTTTTGTCTAATTTTTAATCAGTATAAAGTAATTAAATATTTAGGGTAACAAACTTAACTTTCTTCAGGAATAATTATTATTTTTACTAACATGCTTAATAAATATTATTCATTATTGTTTGAAAGTATCTTATCTTTGACTATTGCTGGACAGTTGCAGTTTTTTTTTGAAATATTTGACTTTCTATCTACTTTTTACTCATGGTGTTAAAATAATTACTTGTTACCTCTAGTCTGAAAGAAAATTTCCATCTACAAAAATAATTTTTTAATCGATTCATTTAAAAATCAAATTATCAGTAGAGATTATTATTTCATGCATCAAGAAGAATTTGTACTGAAAGAAACCGAAAAAAAATTAACACTAGAAACTCGCAAAACCCAATTTTATACAAGACTGCATAAAACACACCTATCAGGATGAAATTCCGAAAGTGATTTTTTATTCATATTCTTTAGCTTATTTCTGAAGTGATGCTGAGGTGTAACTTGACACATCTAATACAGAGGTATCCAACGCAAAGCTAGCGCGCTTCTCCTTTCTTCCCCTTCTCCGAGCGGTTATTCGGGAATTCTCTTCTCGTTTCCCCTTTCCACATCGCGCTCACCGCATGAGCGCATTCAAGGTGGTAAGAGGGGGAATTGCCGAGTGACAGTTATTTACACATTTGCTCACGCGTTGGACACCTCTAATCTGATATTAACAATTCTGAGTGAAGTATAAAAAATGTAATTGTTTCTTATTAAAAATACGTGCTAAACTTACAACCTCCTAAAATTGTATCCTTTTTATAATTCATGAAAACAAAATGCCCGAGAAAAAATCTGGACTTTGAATTATTTGTCTCCATCTTTCTTGGTAACATTCCAATTTCAATTTGACCCTCCCTTTTCACTTGCACTTCCTCATTTTGATTTTATGATTTCATCCTGTTTCTGAGAGCGAAATAATATTTCCAATACTTCGCGAGCTTGATAATCAAATTTGAAGTGAATAACTTTGCAAAGAAGTTGAAAAATTGGAAATCTTAGATCACTTCTCTGGATATCGACTAATGTTTTTTATGATTTTTAGAACGTCTTTTGATTGAGTTCTGAAACTTTTTACGTTTGCCCTATAGAAGAATCATCGTCGTTTTCAGGACAACAACATATCCTTGTTGGAACAACAGAAAATACCTCTGAGAATGCCAGCAGGACTTGACCCTAAGACAATATTCAAGTGAGTAATTTCATTCAATTTTCATGAAAGTAAAACCTTACAGAGTCAAGAAATAAGAGCTACAAGAGAATCAAGGCTTATTCTATTCGAGATGCAACAAAAATGAACATTCATAAAATCTTGTTGCAAATCATTCAAGCTGAAAGTATCCAACAAAGTTTAATTCCAATAAAAAAGGGTTTAGAAGAAGTTGGGATAATTTCAAACCCAAATCTGATTCATGTTGGTTAAAATTGTCCGAATTCGTATCTGAAGTGATCTTACCAATTTCGGTGTCCAAGCTGAACCAAATTTGGTTCATTTTGAATATTGATTATTAAAAATACAGATTTTCTTTAGTTTTGCTTTCTTTCGAATTCAACTTTGATTCATTTAGAAAAAAAGGAAGAACTAACGTTAGCTTAGAATGAACTGAAATTTGGTTCAAAGCTAACCCAATATGATTCAACTTATGGAATTGTTCCTAAAAGGAATCAAGGATAGGCTTTCGCCAAATATTGCGTTTTTTTGTTATTTTTGTTTAAATTTAAAATCCAGTACTTCTTGCGCCTGGAAATCGGCACCGTCTTGCATGCTGAATAGCGGTCATTGGCATGCACTGCCATGCCGGCCTCGAGTATCCTCGACAAATGCAACGGGTAACGTCTGTGTCGGCCCTGAACCGTTGGTAATAAAAATTTCGTAACTGAGCGTTTTGCCATAATTCGTACTATTGAGAATTTCAAAATGTATTTTCGGCGCTAGCACTGCGATAGGTAAAATTTATGCGTCAAAATATATTTCATTTACAATGAAATATTTGAAAGTTTGACCAGAAAAAAAAATTATTCATCACCAAAACAGATAATATTCAACAAAAGAGTTGAGTTTTCAGGCTGAAACGACAAATGTTTCAGAAAAAAGACGACCATCTAAACAAAAAACATGGAACATCAATTTTCTGCATAATACGGAATAGTTGAATTTGCAACAGGAATAAAATTTACCTTGCGCTCAAGTATTCACATTTTCGATTGGAAGATTAATTTAGAACAAAAGAATAGAAGAATTTCTAGCAAAAAAACAAGTATTTTTAACCAAAATTTCGAATTGGACCGGAATTCTGGTCCAAGTAGCGGTAAAAAAAATCTGTTCCAGTTGGACCGGAATTCTCATACTCTTCCTGGTCCATGCTTGGACCTTTTTTCTGTTTCATCGAACCAGAAAGTCGTCCATTGCACCGGAAAGTCAGTCCATTGGACCGTAATCGCAGATTTGGTCATTGTTTGGACCATAATTCCGGTCCAAGGGATTTAGGGTGAATGGACTAGTTAATGTTTCGTATATATATTCTATTATTTTTGTGAAAAATAATGGGAATTGGAAATTCATAACAATATGGTTCTGATTTGTTTTTTTTCTTACCTGGATAATTTTATCTGGTTGGAGATGCAACTCTTAAGCGGAAAAATCGTCCATTTTAGTTTCGGAAGTAGTCTTTTAGAATTAGAAAGTTTGGTTAAAAAATTTCCTTTTTTGTGAAGGGGTCAATTATCAAGTTGATGAAGTTGTTGAAAATATTTTTTTTGTTTGAAATAGCAACAAATATATTTTTCTTAGAAGAATCATCTCTCTAAAGTTTGATCAAACGGATTTTTATTTTAAATTTTGGGTTTCGCGTCGAGTGGAATATCAACTTTAATATTTTTCGTGCAAACTATAACTATTTAATACAAAATGGACTAAACATCCAAAGGTCTTTCAAAAAATATCTTCTTTGACTCCAAAGTTCAATGTTTTGGTTGAAAATGCAACTTTCTTTTTCACATTCGTCTATTCAGTTGAAAATTCAACTGATCGCTTTTTAATTAACAGAAATTCATTTTTTCCGTTTCGATGGTCGTCTTTTTACATTCTCATCATTTATGATTGAGAAAGTATTAGAATCGTCTGAAATTTCACATCTTGAATTTTCAACG
>WSXT02022457.1:0-14084 GCA_011762715.2 Neuroterus valhalla | reverse complement strand
CAACCGCTTCTACTGCCCTCACACTGGTGGCAACAGAGTAGCGCCCATGACTCTTTTTATTGAATAAAACACATAGACAATTTACATTTTAAAAACAAAACATTTTTCAGCACAGGAATACTTAAGATTAAAACTATTCTAAAGGAAGAAACGTGACGGAAAATAATGTTTTTAATTATAATACAATTGAGAGCGCCCTTGCGGGCGACAACTTTTTACTCCTTGCGCTTTAAATTTCGAATCTCGCGCTTCGCGCTCGGTTATGAATTTACCTCGCGCTACGCGCTCGGCCTTCATACCTCCCTACAGTTGTAAGAAAGCTTGTGAAACTCAAAAGCAAAATGTCGGCTACTTTAATTTGACGAAAGCGAATCCTCTTTCACTAAAGCTTCTCTGGCTTTAACGAATACATTCTCATCGCGTGTCTCGTGCTGTGCACTCGATCAAAGTTTGTCAAAAACGTTAGAGTTGTTTTGTTGCCTAATTGTTTTCACATGTTGTGTCGTTTTTCTACAAATTGAATTTCTTAATTTTTAATTTTATTTTTTACGATTGAAACAAAAACCTCGCGTCCAATGGAAAAAATCATGGCAAATTTACAGATATTTTACCAGGGAAAAACTTTTCTCTATGAATCTTCTGTGTAAGCCTTAGTCATTTTTTTCAAAAATTTTATTATTTCATTTTTATACTCCTTTTTCTTAAATGGAATGAAAAATACATATCCTGTTAAAGAAGTTGATATAACATTAAAAGGAATTTTCCTGGCGAAGAACTTGTCTCCATTTGATTTTTCATAAGCTTGTGTCAATGGTCCAAAAGTTAATTTTTTTCATTTTTTATATACTTTTATATGAATGAAGCAAAAACTACTTGTCCTATCAAGAAGTTAATTTTACCAGATTCGTAGATCTTTTTTTTTGGTGCACAATTCCTGTTCATTCATATTTTTCCGTATCTTACATAGTTTGACCAAAAAATGAATCTTTCTATTTTTCATTATTTTTTGTGCCACCAAAATTTGAATCTTCGATTTTTTGAGAAAAGTCGAAAAGTTGTAAAGATCATCCTGGAGGTCTCCCAAACAGAATTTTTTTTTCCTTCAAACTTTTTCTCAAATCTTGCGTTGTTTGGCTAGAAGTTTTCATTTTTGTTTATATTTTCGAATTCTGAAATTTCCACAACGCTGACAATTTTGTTTTCATCAAACAAAATCGTAAGGATAAATTGTTGCATTTTTTACCTACTACTAGAAGCCGTTATTACAATGCTTGAGTCTTGGGAAATAAAATACAAATTTTTCATCCAAAATAGCTGGTTAACAAACTCAACTTGTATTTTTGGTCTCTCAAAATGGGGGCCAAAGCACGATCGAATATGATCATTCTTTCGAAAGTTATCGAGTTCACAGATTATTTTTCATTATTTTTTGTGCTATAAAAAGAGGCATTTTCGATTTTTTGAGAAAACTCAAAAAGTTGTATTCACCATCTTGTAGGGTTCCCAAGAAGAAACATTTTTCTCTCTGACTTAGTTTTCAATCTTGCATTATTTGGTTAAAAATTCTCATTTTCTTTAATATTTTTCAATTTCAAAAATACCATAACTCGGACATTTTAATTTTTATCAAAAAAATGATAGGGATAAATTGTTTCATTTTTCACCTACTACAAGAAACCGTAATTACGGTTTCTAAGTCTTAGAAAAAAAAAGTCCAAAAAGATGTTCAAAATGCTCCCCTCCTTTGATTCTTCATTCAAAATAGCTGGTTAACGAACTCGACTCGTATTTTTGGTTCCTCAAAATGGGTGCCAAAGCACGATCGAATGTATTCATTCTTCCAAAAGTTATCGAGTTCACAGATTATTTTTCATTATTTTTTGTGCGATCAAAATGGGAATTTTCTATTTTTTGAGAAAATCCAAAAAGTTGTATTCACGATCTTGTATGGCTCCCAACAAGAAACATTTTTTCTTTCTGACTTTCTTTTCAATCTTGCTCCATCGGGCTAAAAATTCTCATTTCCGTTTGTATTTTTGCATTTTGAAAATGCCATAACTTTGAAAATTTGGTTTTTATCGAAAAAAATCATAAGAATAAATTGTTTCATTTTTCACCTACTACAAGAAACCGTACTTACGATTTTTGAGCCTTGGAAAAAAATGTTCAAAATGCTCCTCCCCTTTGATTTTCCATCCAAAATAGCTGGTTAACGAACTCTTCCTTTCTTTTCCGGTTTGAAAATAGTGTGCCAAAGCACAATCCAATATGATAATTCTTTTAAAAGATATCGAGTATACAGACGACGACAATGACAACGGCAACAGACAGACACCAACGTAAAAACTACTTTTTCGGAATCAGGAGGTCTCAAAACGTGGAGATTTCTTGAATTCCGCAAAAGTCAATTTTTACATAAAACTAATACCTTCTTATTATGATGAGAATGTAAAAACTAACCGTTTTTTTGCATAACTAAATACACCAATAAATTTTTTTCGGGAACACCCTCGAGGATTCGGAAATGAGAATAAAAAAATTATTATTTAGAGAATTAAATCGTTTGTGATTTTCAGGAATCATCTAACCAACTATGAATAGAAGTTTTATTGTAATTTGCATAGTTTTTAAGAAAATTTCCAAAAGCCATGAACAATGTAACTGTTTAGAATGTTGTTTGATAAATATACAAATGAGTGTCTGAATACATGCATATAATTATAAAAACACAAATACAATGTATTGAATACGTGAGTAGAGGCCTAATCCACAAAAAGTATCTTGCTACCGTGACACTGAAAAGCTCTATTGGAAAGCGTTATTTATTTCATAATATGGAACCGGTTAAAATTTTCACGAACATCATTTACGACCTACTGTGACATGAAAGAGAAACGTTAATGATCCTAGTATACTCTCACTAGCATTGACACATGGTACCTTGCCTGATCAATGCTCTTGCACTAGGATATATGACACCAGTTAAAATTTTTACGATCATCGTTTACGACCTATAAATTTCACGCGACTTCAACTTTTTGCATTTCGAAAGATTTCCAACCAATTTTTACACATTTGATATGTTATTGTTATTAGCTGTACAAAAAAGTTTGAACCGCAAAAATCGGACTATTTTTACGATTTTTTATATTTTTACATTCTCATCCCAAATGAGAAGGTATTGGTTGTATGTGGAAATTGACTTCCCGGATGTGATAAAATCTCCACGTTTTGAGACCCCCTGAGTCAGAAAAAATGGTCTTTACGAAGGAGTCTGTATGTCTGTAGTCTGTAGTCTGTAATCTGTGTACTCGATAACTTTCGAAAGGATGACCGGATTAGATTTTCCTCTGGCAAACATTTTGAGGGACAAAAAGACATGCCAAGTTCGCTTAACAGCAAATTTGGATGAAAAATCAAAGAGGGGAACATTTTCAACACTTTTTTGGACGTTTTTTTCAAAGACTCAAAAATTATAAGTACAATTTTTCGCATCACGTAAAAAGTGAAACAATTTATCCCAATCATTTTTTTTCCATGAAAATGGAATTTGCAGAATTATGGTATTTTCAAAATTCAAGATTATAATAGAAAATAAGGATTTTTAGCCAAATAACGCAAGATCGGAAAGAAAGTTAGAAAATAAAAATGTTACTTTTTTGGATCCCTACAAGATCGTGAATACAACTTTCTGGATTTTCTAAAAAAATAGAAAATTTCCATTTTGATCGCACAAAAAATAGTGCAAAAATAATCTGTAAACTCGATAACTTTCGAAAGAATGAATGTATTCGATCGTGCTTCGGTATTATTTTCAAGGAACAAAAAAGACATGTCGAGTTCGTTAACCAGCTATTTTGGATGAGAAATCGAAGAGGGGGAGCATTTTGAAAATTTTTTGGGACTTTCTTTTCTAAGACGCAAAAATTGTGAGTACGGTTTCTTTTAGTAGATAAAGAATGAAATAATTTATTCCTATGTTTTTTTTTTTTGACAAAAACAAATATGTCAGAGTTATGGCATTTTCAAAATCCGGATATGTAAACGAAAATGAGGATTTTTAGCCAAAAAACGCAAGATATAAAAAAAGTTGGGAGAAAAAAATTTTTCTTTTCGGGAGCCTTCCAGGATGATCCTTACAACTCTTCGAGTTTTCTCAAAAAATCAAAAATTCAAATTTCGATCGCACGAAAAACAATGAAAAATAAAAAGATTCATTTCTTGGTCACACTATGCAATGTACGAGAAAATATAAATGACCTCCAATTGGGCAGCAAAAAAAGATCTAAAAATTTGGTAAACTTAACTTTTTGATAGGACAAGTAGTTTTGGAATAAGAATTGAGAATTTGAAATTGAAAAAACGATATCAAATCTCTTATTAACGTCCAAAAACTTTGAGTTGAAATCTGCAACCTCTGATAATTAAATAAAAAACCTTTTTTTCATCGCGAATGAGCAGGCAACTTGTTCCAAAAATGTAAAAAAAAAAAAAGATTGCAAGATGAGCAATGTCTTGTAATTCGTGAGTTTGCCGAAAATTATGCGTTTGTAAAGGGGACACCAAAGTTACATTACATCGAACCCGTTCAAAATCACCGATTAAGAGTAAAAATTTACTCTTCTTGCCCTAGATTTTGATATTTTACCTCTTCGAAAAATGTATCAAAGCGAGCTTTGAAACGAAAAGCGAAATAGACCAGAAAATTTGTATCTAATGAGGTCATGACTTTGTAAAAAAATTTCAAATAATAGTGAAAATAATAATTTTGATTATAGTCATGGAAATCTTAAGTGATAACTTTTGATTTCACTTTGCTTCATAGAAAATTCTTCCTTCGAAATATTACAGCTTGCACGAATTTTTGTTCATTCGATAATATTAAAAACCTTGCTTACGAATAAAACGAATTTGGTAAGCATAATTTATTCAGCAGAATTAGCAAAGGAACTGTATCTGACTCTTATTTAAAATTTATTGACTGAAAGCCTTTGGGAAAATATCCACGAAAACGTAAGTCAACGTAGTCGACTTCGCATGCTCGTGGTAGACTGGGTAAGACGATGCAGCAACTCGCACTCAAAGTAACACGGTCCAACATTATTTGTCATAACTCAAAAACTTATTGACAGTCCACTCTAAAATTTTCGTGAGAAACTCTCTTGAGTATATTGCAAAATTACATTGGAAAAAATTTCATTTCGGAGATACCTTTTTTTGTAAATGCAATTTGTTTAACATTGTTGCATGTTTCCCGGATAAACGAATACTAAATATTTTTCGCAAATAACAAAGTCAAAGTATGAACACATTCTGAATAATTCAGATTCTAATGAATAATTGATTCTTACTTTCGAGCATTTCAAAAAAGTGATCTTGATTAGATTCTGAAAGTTTGAATAATGATAACTCGTTAATTTCACATATCATATTGGGAGAAAAAAATACGTGTCTTCCACTTCGTGTTAAATTCGAGAAAAATATGGCTTTGAATTTGAATTTCAGTGCTAAATCTGACGTGAAATGACCCAAATATATGTGTCCTCTAACGTGTAGTGAAGGTTCAAGTTGCTAAGGAATGTGAAGTGTGCATGTAATTTGCAGACCTGAAGGAGATATTTTCGTAAGTTGATGAAGGTTTCTTCCGGAACTAATAGGGAAAAGAGAGTTGAGTAGAGGCATGATAAATAGAGAGAAAGAAGTTTATAAAGAAACAGATGAAATAAAGGACAACTGTTACAAAGAGTCAGCAAAATTTTGGTTGAGGATAAGTTCAAGGCAAGGGTGTTCATTGAAAGTAAATATGAATAAAAAGACGAGACGATGGAAAAAGTTGGAGACTTTGAGTTCCTCAGCATCCCAATAAGAAGGGGTGGCAGATCAGAATGATGCGCATGTAAGGGAGAGAGTAAAAAAGATCGGAATTTTGATGACTTTTGGAAAAGAATCTTGTTGTTTGACTTTCTTGCTTTTAGTGTTATGTTGTATTAACTAGAACTTTGAAGAGAAAGTGTATTAGGTTATAAGATAGAATCATTAAGGAAAGGCGTAAAAGAGAAAGAAATTGCAATGATGGTAGGAAGATGGATAGATAGTAGAGAGAGTGAAAGAAAAGTAAATAAAAAATTAAATTAAAAAGAAACTTACTTCAGATTGAAGAGGGAATAAGGAAGTTATAAAATAATAGCCAGAGAAAGGTGTGGGAGTTCAAAAGAGGAGAATTGTTGCTCCATGGATGAGGATGGAAAGATTAGTGTTCTGTGTGGTCTGCAAATTTTATCATTTTTTACGGATGGTTTCCAGCTAACGGAGAAATATTAATTCAAAGTCTCGCACCTTTTCCTGACACTGGGTGGCATGTTGCGAAAAGTAAGAATCGCTACTCAGGAAAACGATTATCCAACCACTTTTCCCATAACATTAAAACGGGATACAACCATAAAACATGAGACTCTTCAATTACGCGTACGAATGTTTTGCATGTGGGCAATTGGGAGCAAAAGTTGGGTGTAAAACTTGGGTCAAAATAGCCCCGCTCACGTGCGAATAAAGATCCGGCATTTTCATGCTCGAAGCACTCGTGCAATTATATATCGTGGTGATCGGTGTGCAGAATTTCCGTGGTACACGTTGTGGGAACCTCGGGGGCGATTCAAAGATGCATTCACCGTGAAGCATCATCGCTCTGGAATTATCGACGCATAGTCACGACTACATAAGAATACGCTACTGCAATTCTAACACACCTCAGAGCGTCGGAATATTTTTGCAGCATCGGAAAACACATACTATCAGCTACCAAGATCTGCCTTTCCAATTCGCGAAAGGTTCAATCTTCAGATACTTTCTTCATTCTTTATGATGTTCACATCACTAGCCACTAACAGTGGAGCATGATCGAACGCCCGATCTGGGCCGGGTCTAGCCCCTATTAATTACCCAAGTCTATGAACACAAATTACTTTCTTACCAGGAATATAGAAGTTCCATGATGGTTATCAGTGCAATGATGAATAAAAAGCCAAATTATTCGAGTTGAATTTTATTCTATGATTTCTTCTCTTGCTTTCTTCGTCTCTTCTTCGCTGAACTCTCTCCTTCTCTTCTCCTCTTATTCCCTCCTCCTAACTCTCTTTCTCTCTTAGCTTTTGATAACCCTTCAATAACCCTCTTTTTCATTCTCCCCTTCTCTGCTTACTCCTCTTCTTCTTTTATTTACTTATTCCCTCCCTCTCTTCTTCACATGACTCTCTTGCTATCCAGACTTCCTTTTTCTCTTATATCTCTTCTACCCTTTTCTTCTCCTGAAACTTCTATTTTCTTCTCATCTTCTCTTCTTCACTTCTCCTCTCCTGTTCTTCTCCTTTTTGCTTATTTCTGTTTCTTTTCTCCCCGTTTCTCAACTCTTTTCTTTCTTGTTCTTCCCTCTGTTCCTCCTCTTTTTTTCATTACTTCTTCATCTGTTTACGCTCTTTTACAGATTTACATCTTTTACTTTTCCCATTCTCCTGTTCTCTTCACCTCCTCCTCTCCGCTCAACGCTGTTACTATTCTTCTCATTTCTTCTCTTCTCTTCTCCTCTGCTCTTCTTTCTCTCTTCTCCAAACTCTCTTCTTTCCTTCTATCTCTCCTTCCCGTCCTGCAATTTTTCTTTTCTTTTCCCCTTTATCCTCATCATCTCTTCTTCTCTTCTTGGCTTTACCCTTCCTTTCCTCCGACTCCCTTCTACTTTTCTTTTTTTCTTCCAACTCTCTTCTGCTTCTTGCACTATTTCCCTCCTAACTTTATCTTTCTCTTACTTCCTCCTTATATTCTCTCTACAACTTACCTACCCTCGTAACTTCCGTCCACTTCCTTCTTCTCTTGAAACCTTCTTTCTCTTCCTATCGTTTTCTCTCTTCACTTCTCTTCTTTTCTTTCATTCTTCGTCACACAACTCTTCCTTTTCTATTCCCCTAGTTCCAAACTCATCTTTTCCCCATCACTCTTTTCTTCCTCTGTTATCCTCCCCTTCTCTCATATTCTCCTCATCTTCTCTTCATCCCTAAGCTTTCTTCTCCTCTATCCTCTTTCTCCTTCGCTTCCTTCTTCTCTTCTCCCAACTCTCTTCATGTCTTAACTCTCTTCTTCTCTTCTTCATCCTTTTTCTTTTATTTGTCTTTCCTTGCCTTCTTATACTTTTTCTTCTCCCCTTCTTCTTTTCTCTCCTTCTTTCATTTTTTACTCCTTTCCTCCCTTCTTTCCTCAGCTCTCTATGCTCTTCTTTTCTCATTCACTACTTGTCTCCTTCTCGTTATTTATTGTTCTCCTTGTTATCTTCTTCTACTTTCCTCTTCTCTTATTTTGTCTTTTTTCTTCTTTCTCTTTAATGCTCGTCCTCTTTTCTCTTGAACCTTTCTTCTCTTCATATCCTAACTGTTTTCTTTCCTCCCTCTCTTTTTTTCTCATTCCTTTTTTCTAGTTACTCTTCTTTTCTTCACTCTTTTCTTCTTCTCTTTTCCTTCAAACTCTCTTCTTTTCTTCCCTGCTTCTTCGATAAACTCTCTGCTTCTCCCCTTCTTTTATTCTCCTTTTTTCCTTTTCTTCCAGCTCTCTTCCCCTCTTGATTATCTTCTTCTCTCCTCCCCGTAAAATTCTTCCTCCCTCTGTCGCTTGTTCTCTCCTCCTCGTCTTCTTTTCTGTACTTAGTGCCTTCTTCCCTTTATCACATTCTCATATTTATGCCTTCTCTTCTCTCTTTTATCGTCATTTTTTCTCCCTTTCTTCCCTTCTTCCCATCATTCTCATCTCTCTTTCATTTTTTCCACTTCTTTTCATTTTATCTTCTCCTACTTTTCTCTCTCTATTTTTCCTGTTCTTTTCTATTTCTCCTCTCTTCTGCTTCACTTTTTCTCTTCTTGTCCCAACTTTTTTCTTCTCTTCTTCTGTCATAAGTCTATTCTCTTTTTTTTTTCTCTTTCTACACTTGATCTTCTTCTTTTCTTTTCATCTCTTCTGCTTCACTCTCCCTTTTTCTTCATAGTAATGAATTCTCGAACAGAAAATCAATTCTCAAGGGAGCAGTTGTTGAATCTTTCGTCAACAGAGATAGAGATGAAGATAAATTGTTCCACTCCTCACCTACTATAAGAAACCGTACTTACAATTCTTGATTCTTAAAAAAAAAAGTCCAAAAAAATGTCCAAAATGCTCCCCCTCTTTGATTTTTCATCCGAAATAGCTGGTTAACGAACTTGACCTGTCCTTTTGTTCCCTCAAAATGTTTGCCAAAGGGCGATCTAATCCGAAAACATCAGACAGACGGACACCAACGTAAAAACTACTTTTTCGGAATCAGGAGGTGGCGAAACGTGAAGATTTCATAAATTCCGAGAAAGTCAATTTTCAAATAGAACCAATACCTTCTCTTTATGATGAGAATGTAGGAAGTTGAACGACACATGAGTAATAATAATAGAAATATATTTTGACACATTTGAATTTGCAGATTGCCATATAATTTATTAGCGTTTAAATATGAAGACAAACGCAAATTTAGAAAATTAAGCTCTAAATAATTTAAGAAATAAAAGGAAACCTCAAATATGAAAAAGAATCAAATTTTTATCAAGTGATTTTAACATATTTCTAAAAATCAAAAAACATGAAATTAACAATAATGAAATGTTTAAATACAGATGCCTAATAATTATAAAAAAGATACACACAAACTAGCAAATAGTTGAATCGTTAACTCGGATTGCTGCAAAATAATACAAAAACCGTATTTTAGGTTTTATGGATGATTCGAGATGGAGTTTGAAAAATTAAATATCAATCAGATGAAAATTGTTATCTAGGGTCACTGCAAAATAATGCAAAAAATTACTGTTTTCATCTAGTTGTTGGAAAATATTTCTACTTTCGTGTTCAGAAAAAATCTAAAAATTTCACGAAAAATCGTGTTGTTGGCAAAAAATTTGGTACAAAAAAAACGTGCTGTTAGCATTTATTTGAGCTAGCACTGTTTTTAAACCTAAAACCTAAACCGATCAAATAAGAGGCCTTCTGCTCCGCGAACATAAAATATCACACATGGCCACACATAGAATGTTTGTTTTGATTTGTGCCTCCGATTACCATCCCAGTCTCTTGCATTCCAGAAAACAGTACTCATGTGTGATAGTACTTCCTCTTCAGTTGCTTCAAATTTTTCTTGGAGAAGATATAGAAAGTAATATGTAAAAAGTTATTAGGAGCTAAAAATAAGCACATAACTATGTAATAATCAGATAATTCAAATTTAACAGTTAAGAATTTCTACCTAGTACGCATGTACAGATTTGAATATCCTAGAAGACCTCCTTTCTCAGCACCTTTTTGACTAAAATGAACTTCATAACCATTTCTCTACTTAGATATTCTTGTATGAACAGTTTCAAGGCTTTGCGAATACCAGCTACTTTATTTATTAAAGGGTTAATAGAGGCCTCCTGAAAATTAGAGAAGCAACTGATGGTAAAATATTCCATTTTAAAAATAAAAAATAAGTTGACATTCCATTAATCATTTTGAATAAGAACTTACAAATCGATGAGTACACTGTTCATCGATTTTGAGCCTATTACCAAAAGCTGTGAATCCTTTACTGTTTTTGAACAGCAAGTCCAAACCATATTCTTCCATAAAATCATATCACCTGAACAAAAATAATTAATCTAAATGAATATATTTTGTAATAACAACATGCAAATAATATTTGATCTATCATCTTACTGGTGTCTACCGTTGAAGACAATGTTTTCATTTTCTTTGAGGAATTAGATATTGTTGAAATGGAAATTGGATTTATCTTTTGAATTCGTCAACTTAAGTGAGCTGTATACACGAATATTTACAAATTGCTGAGGAAAAATTTGTATTTGAGACATAAACTTTTATTGGAATATATTACAACTACCATCCGTAATTCCCCTCGTTGAAGCTTGTGCATGAGGCAATGTTACGACCTTTTTTCCAAAGATTCATTTTCTTTTACAGTTTGCCTTGAAGGTCGTTTCTGTTCGACATTTGGTCGTTTCCTATCATTTGGAAGGCTCTTCTATATAAGAATCCAGAGATTCCATTCTTGGCTTATTATTTGTGTTGTGAAAAGATTCAGCTTTTTGGTTGGATATTTCTCATTTGTATTTAAAATATGATGTATTCGTAATTCATATATTTTTTCACGCTGGGATTGAAATTTTTCTAGAACATTCCTCATTTTGAAAATATCATGTGTGTCGTTACTAACCTACGACTCTCATATATAAGTGCGAAAACTATCACTCAAAATTTATAAATAAAGTTCAGTAGGAATTGAATTCGAATGTTTAATTCTGAAATAAAAAGTAACTGCACGAATAATAGTAACAACTTTTTTTGGAGAATGCATCTGAGAAAAAGTTACATTATGAATTGTTAATGATAACGATAGCTAGTTCCTTTTTTCGTGATATTACGGTAACTATGATTAGTTTTTTTTCAAGAAAGTAACTCACTCATAACAGTATTTTCCTATAAATGAATTAAGATTGAAAGGAGAAAGTTTTTATTAGCAGTTTAAAAACTAACCTGCATGATCCACGATCTCGAATAGAAATTCAGGACAATCGTTTGGTGCAGCTGCTTATTTTTCCAATAAATCCTATAAATTATAATTTCCTCCATCGTGTATGAAGGTGGCATGTACTTTGGCAATAAAATTTAGCAACTGGAATCGTTTCACGGTGAGCACTGTAGCCGACATGTTGAGTTTACTGGAAAAGCTATAAGATAATATAAAAATATATTGAGGCTGAAATCGTAATTGCTGAAGAAAAACTTTTTACATCTGGAATATGACCTCCTAAATTGGGGATAGTGTAATGAAGATACAAGTTTTTGGAGATATTTAAATGTATTTCATAACGGTTTTTTCTGGAAAATTATTTAACAATAATTATAATTATAATTTCCCTTAATTGGAGATTATTTTGTTGTTACGCTATGAGGAGGATCCTTTTGGGGAATACCAGCGATTATGGTGATTATAAAATATGTAGAAGGATGAAGAATTCCAAATGTAGAACTTACCGATAAGAATAGAACAATTCTATTTTAAAAATCTCAAAGGAAATCTTCGTGTTATTTTTGGACATGGAAATCTACGAGGATTGATAAGGCTCTGCCTAGAGATTTTCCAAGAATTTTGCAAACTGGTCAAAATAGTTGAGAACGAGTAATGAAAGTGGGGTTATGTTACAGAGGAATTTGCAACGATGTAAAATACATACCGTTATGAGTCACGTTGTAGTGGCTTTTTGAACTGAGATAGACACAAATTTTATAGACGCAAAATAAAGATCGTCAAAGATATAATTGAACAAAATAGAGAATTGAAGGAGAAAACGAAAATGAATGATCCGGTGAATGGATTTCGCATCTAAAAATGTCGACACTGCCTCGATTGCAATGTTGGTAACCATGACGAGTAGGTATTGTACAAGGCGAACTTTTCAAGTCAATTATATCTCGATTTCAATTTGAGAATTGATCTTTAATCTCTCAACGATTATGAAAGTTTTCTTGTTCGGTAAAATCTAGTGCATTTAAAGAGAATAAGAGCAAATATTTTAAATGGATTTTGGTCAGAAATGAGTGCATTATTTTCTCGACGTTGCCGTCACTGACAATAAGGCTCTTTCAGAACCAATTAATGACATTTCAGATCCACGATAAGGCGCGTGAAATATAAATGAAAATTATGCAAAACCGGATAATTCATAGATATTTCCTCAATTTAGAAACTTAAGCCCATTAGAGATCTTAAGCACAAATAGTCAGATAGAAAAATAAAAAAATTTGCAGCTTTGCACTAAGAGTTTTGGAAAAAAGATATTCAAGATCTACGGCTTTTTACGATTCCAACCATAAATTATTTTTAACTGTGCTTACAGCAGCGGAGTCGTTAGAGAACTATTTTAGTTTTGTTCATTAAAACCCAAAAACATGGGCAGTTTTGCATTCAGAGTTTTGGAAAAAAGATATTCATGATCTACGGGTTTTTTTACGAATATTTCCAATTCAAGACTCTTCAATGTTCAATGTGTAAAATATTAAATGTTGCCATTTTCAATGTTTTTCTTCAAGAGGTTTAATTTCTAAGCCGGAAAATTGAAAATTTTCCAATCTTGAATAGTTTCAATGAGAGATTTAGTGATATGTTATGTTAACATTCTAGAATATTGAAACTTCAAGAAGATAGCATGGAAATTGATCATTTTCCCTTCACACTCTACCCAGGCTTAGGACAGTCCAAAACAATTTTTTCAAATTTTCACGGTTATCGGACTTTCACAGAACTCATATATTCCTCAAGTCTCCTTCTTGCTCCCAAACAAAGGATTGATTCTTATAATGCATCATTTTTCTACATAGATTCCGAATGTAAAGAACCTAATTTGAATTTCAATCGGAAAATTATTTATGTAAACTCCGAAACCAGTATTTATTCAGGTATACGTAGAGCATTAAATAATCGTGTAAATATAAAATGTTGTCGATTCCATTAAGGTCAAAGTTGGTTAAGGTCCAATAGACGTAACTAAATGTTTCGTTGAAGACCTCATGCCTATCAAACCAGAAGATGAACGTGTTGAAAAATTTTGTGAATATATTTAGAGATTTTACGTATCAAGCAATTCGAATTCCCCTTCCGAACTTTAGGCTGAATTTTTTCACATAACAACGCGCACAAAAAACGGTTGTGGAGCGTATCATTCAAAATCAAACGCTGAATTTTACCTCGATTCGAGTTCATAGGTCAAGTTTCACGCAATTTTTTAGCAGTTAGTTCATAAGAAAAATATTCTACCTACTATAAGTATAGTTTTAATTTAGTATGTAGTGAAATGAATAGCTCGAATCAATAATAGGGAAATATGTAGCTCATTTCAGTATTTATTTCACTATATTGAGATAGTACATCTTCTTTATTTATAATGTGTACCCTAAGGGTTTACATAACTTCCGTTCCTTTACATCTTCTACATCCGCTTTTTCTTGTTTATCTTATTCTAACTTAC
>WSXT02022446.1:0-14084 GCA_011762715.2 Neuroterus valhalla | reverse complement strand
CATCATTTTTGATTTAGCACAGAATGACGATTAGCCCCCTCAACAATTTGAAAGTTGGTGCAAAACGGTCTACTCTAGCATCCACGTCACCCCTTTCCTTTTTTTCCCAGATCTCCCGTGCACGTGCTTGTGTAATCTTGCTGCTCTTTGCCCCTTTTAGTTTCTCTTCAAAATTCCAAGATCTTTTTAAATGCCTGATCCATCATTCTCTCTCTTCCAATTTCCTCCATCAGCATATAACCTGGACAACTACAGCTCAGCCCCATGAACCATCTCATAAATCTCTCTTGCAGACCTTCCATACTTTCATATTCCTTCTAACCCCATACTTCCTTTCCGTTACTAAGCACTGACCATACTAGCACGTCGAACATCCGCACCCTCATCATCTAGTCGTCCTTGAACCATCTCTTTCCTATTCTCCACACTTGTCCGATTACTTTACTCGCACATTCCATTCTGTTCTTCATCTGTGATTCATTTGCTCCTTCTGCTTCGAACAACAAACCTAGAAATAAGAATTCCACTAACTCCACCACAACATATTTATTTTCCATCCATACTCTACCCAGTATTTTTTATTTCTAAAACACATGATCTTAGTCTTACTCACATTTACCCTCAGGTCCTTTTCTCTTACATACTCTTCGAACGCTCTCACCATCAAATTCATCCCTCTTCCGTCATCCGCTACTAGCACTACATCCTCTGCGTATGCCAGCGAAAACAGTTCGCCTGTTCCTAGTATCGTCTCCCCTCTTCCTTTCCTATTCATTTTCTCCTCTAAGTCTGCCATTAGGACGCTTAACAGCAGAGGACTTAACGGACACCCTTTTTATTCTATGGCCTTCCAAAGGACACTTCTATATACGGAATCAAAAGCTGCTCCGAAATCAACGAACAGGGCAATAAGCTTCCCTCTTTTCCGACCCAGGTTTCTATTCACCAAATAATTGCGCACATGTATATTGTATGTACATGTTTCCCATAACTTTTCTGAAGCCATATTTCAGTGCCATATTCTCCAAGCCATCTTCACCTGTTGCTGTGTTTCGTTCCAGTTTTATGATTGCATCATTTACTTCTTGTCGACTAATCTTATTCCCACTGTCCTCATCTTCTGCAACCGCCTATCTTCTTTCGCCCATAACCCTATTTTCCACACCCCCTGGCAGCCTTGAAATATTCCGTCCATTCCGATTTCCTCATTCATACCCTTCCTTCCTCTTCTTTCCCTGTTCATAACTTCTCAACACCTCCCTTCCCTTGCCGCTCTCTCGACTCTTTTCATGTATTTTACCTTCTCTTATCTATTCCCGCTTATTATCTTTTTGTGCGCTAGTTCCCTTCTATTGAGTTCCCCCTTCTCTAATTTCCCTTTCCTCCATTTTTCTACACTCTCCTCCAGTCTGTCTTTACTTTCCCTACATTCATCATCCCACCATCCTCTCTTTTTCTCCTCTATATCTTGTGTCGGTCTTACCTCTCCCTTACCTTCTCAATCACTCTTCTGAGTTTTTCTGGCAACGTGTATACTTCTTTCTCTTCCATACTCCCTACCTCACGATTTTCCTTTTTTTCTTTTAATTCCCTCAACATATCCTCTCCTGACTGCCTATGTTTAATCTTCTTTCATTTTCTCCTTTTTTCCTCCCTCTGTCATGCCTAGGTATCCCCTCTACCTGTAAACATTATCTCCACTTTTTCATCTCCCTTAGTATTGCTGTTACAAATAAGCTTTCCAGTCCGTCCCCCCCCCCCCCATCAAAACAAGAAACCTCTTACCTTCCCTATCCGTCCCTTTATTCTCCCTGTTGTTCAGTATAAGCATTCAAGTCCCCTCCTATTGGCACCAATCCCTCCTATTTATCCTCTGCCCATTCCTTTATCACGCTCCATCCTTCCTCTTCACCCCTTCTTCTACATACGCATACTACTTTCATACTCTTCTTTCTTACTTTTATTCTCCTTACCATTGTTCCGTCATTTTCTTCCGTATTATTATCTTCGTTTCTACTATTTCCTCTTTTACCCCTGGCAGCATGCCACCCATTCTTCGCCTTTTTACGTGATCTTTTCTCGCTGACTCCATCTCCCACACATATCCTTTCGGTAATATTTTCTGCATTAATTTCTACTCCTTCTCATCTACCAAAGTTTTGCTCATCATTATCACGTCCTACTCTTGTATTTCCCCCGAAATCCTTTATCCTTGTTTTTAAACCCCGACACATTTCAAAACTCTATTCTCATATCTTTCTCTTTCCCTTTCTTCCCTACTTTCAAGTCCTCTTGTCGTTTGTAAACCTCAACTGGGTACCTATATTTCCATGACCCTCCCTTTTTTTCTGTTCATTTGTAACTTATTTGATACCCTCTCTCAATTCTGCTACGTCGTTGTCCCAAAAGCAGACCTCTCCGTTCACTCATATCCTGTATCTCCCATTTCTGACTTAACTACCTTTTTTCCTCCTATCACACGCCTCCTGCCTGATCAGCCACTTTCTTTTCCTCTCCAAACCACGTCAAATCTTCTTCGATTCCTTCTTTCCTTCCCTTCAACAACTTCTTCTTCCCAGAAATCTCACACCTATCCTCCTCACTACCTACTTCCACTAAAACCATGCATTCTTTCCCATCCTCCATCCCTCTATTTCTTTAATCTCTTCCGGAGTAACTTGCGCACCAACAACTTTCATTAGGTTATCATATACTTTCTCTCCATTTCCACTGTGTACTTTCATACCTTTAATTATTATTTTTTTCTTTCTCTTTGTTCATTCTTCCTTTCTATTCTTGTTTTAACCGCCTTCAGACTCACTTGCAACCTTCCATCCGCCGCATTCATACTTGCCTCACATTCCTCTGCTACTCCCTGCATGTCTCTTCTTTTTCCTTTATCGATTCCATTCTGTTCTCTCTTTTCCTTCGCTCTCTTGCTGCCTCTTCTCTATCTCTTCCAATTTGCTCTAAACCTTATCTTTTTCCACTTTGAATTGTTCTTCTCATTCTTCCCATTTCCTTCGGACCACAAATCCCTCTCTAAATTCCTCTAACCCTCTTTATGTTTCTTCTCAGGAACATATTATAAGCGCTTCTTTCTTCGCCAACAGCTCTCCTCCCTCACTATTTCTCTCCGGTGTCCTTCGCTTCGTTCTCACCTTTTTTTGTTTCGTTACCCTTTTCCGGCTCGTCATTTCCCTCTACTATCTTTCTTTTCTCGTCCCAGATTTTTAGGATATGTAGAATTGTATAAGTTGAAGATCATTTTTGATAAATATGAAATTTTTGAAAAGACATCTTGTTTCTTCTCACATGCAGCCTCTGATTGATAATCAATTATTATAACAGTTTATGATTCAAATAAATCAAATAAATTAATCATTAGGTCACTGAACCTAAAAAATTGGGTAACGAATAGCACCCGTACAGGGAGACGCAGAGTAGGAAAATAAACCTGGCTTTTTTCGGTTATAAAATGGAAAAAGATTGCTTGATGAAAGCATTTTTCGAAGAAGACACAAATTTTAGAAAAAGTTTATAATCAACTTCCTTCAAGTCACAAGGAAATAACAAAAGTAATGAAAAAATTCGACGAATAATTGCACGAAAGTGAAAAAGATAGGTCAAAGAAAATAGAGTAAGGGAAAGAAAAGGAGAATAAGTGAAGTTCTGAGTTGTGAAGAGGAGCATAGACTTCGTTACAACTGAGTCAGCACTCCTCTTCTATATGAACCTGACTGGCATCCTGGCTCGGGGCATTCACACGTTGTATCTTTGACCGAACACTTTTTCAAATAAAATTCATATTAAATTATCTTCTAGGTCTCCAAAACCATTCATTCATTTTCTTAGAATTACCTTGCTATTTTTTAAAAACCACCCAAGCATAAATTTTGGATCACATAATTGGCGATCCTGCCAGGATAATCGAATCCGCATCGTTGGGACCCTACAGTGGAACTCTGAGGAAACCAGACATCCAGAACCATTTGCGTACATCAGCTTCATCAGACCCTTGTCGCTGACAACCCAAAAGGGAGCTTGAAAACACCGCGATCTTTCAAGGAATTCAACTTGGTGGTTTTTCTGCAAGACCCGTCAGAGGATCAGGAGCAGTCAACAAATGTCCTATCGGGAAGATTTGGAAGGAAAATTAGCTTCATAGCACTACAATTCCTTTGGGTGGGTACGAAATTTTATTGAAAAACTCATAATACGAAGAGTTTGTCGTACATCCAAGAAAAAAAAATTAATTAATTAAATACAGTGTCTATCTAATATTTTCTCGGTGAGTGTCCCAATATTAAATGAAACTTGCGCAGCACAAAATGTTCGACAAAATAAAAAAAATTTCTTTCGAATAGGAAACCAACACGACTAAACGACACCTATCGAATTGCAATTGAGGTTGAGAAAAATTATTTATATAAAGAGCGTGCGCATCACCGACAAACTTTGCAATTCAACCAAAAGCGAAAAATGTTGCAACAAACTAGATTTCACGCTCAACCTCGACAACCGATCTTCAGAAATGCGGAAAGGGGAATACCCGGTACACAGCAAAATTTAGGTGTCCTATGCAAGTTCTGCAAAAAGACCGGACACACTGAAGAAAAATGCTTTTCTAATCAAAATCAGGCTCGACGCGAAAATGTTCAACAGCGAGTAGTAGGAAACGAAGACCCACCGAGGAGAGCATACCCGATGAAGGAAGTAGGTCAAGATCAGGATCAACAGAAAGAAGACATTCATTAAGTAAAATTCACATACGAGGAGGAGGAATTGGAGGACATCTCCTTGCGCGAATCCGACTCAGAGGCTATCGATGTGTAAGAGGACTATTGGTAGACTCAGGAAGTCCTGAGTCTTTTATCAGAACAGGATTCCTAATAAAATGTGAATGGCAACCAGAAAAAATCCCTGAAGAACAACGGAAGAGTTTCGAGACTGTCAACGGAATACATAAGATGCTTGGTATGTGCACATTATCGTCAGATAATTATAGACACCGATTCCATGTGGTGCGCGATAACTTTCCTGTCGACTGCGATAGAATTCTCGGTAGAGATGGGCTCACCGCGAACCGAGCAAAGATTAATTTCATCAACAATACGCTTGACCTACCTAACATTTATAACCCACTTGAAGGAGATTATAATCCTGTCGTGTTGCATGTAAGACCCTCGTGTACACATGTAAACTTAGAACTCCCAAGAGATTATATAATCGGTGGGAAAGATGTAAAACCAGGAATATATCGAAGCAACGGGATTACAAAAGTGCTGACGATTAATGCGGTAGGAGAACATC
This sequence comes from Neuroterus valhalla, assembly GCA_011762715.2. Classification (NCBI taxonomy): domain Eukaryota; kingdom Metazoa; phylum Arthropoda; class Insecta; order Hymenoptera; family Cynipidae; genus Neuroterus; species Neuroterus valhalla. The sequence continues at coordinate 8,771 of WSXT02022446.1, read as the reverse complement.
AGGAACTCGATAGTCGAAAAAGGGATTTGAACATAGAAAAACTCTCAGATCTCAACTTTAAAGGCAAATTGGCAAATCCTGCGAATAAGTATGAACTAATGTCATGGATACTGAATAATAAAATTAATTCAAAGGATAAAAAAAAAAAGATTTTTCCTACTGGTATGAGGAAGGTACTATTCCCATCTTTTCGGTTTCCCGAAATAAAGCTAACGATGATAGAAATAAACAATTGTGATAAAAAAGTTCCCTTTCTCATTTACCCAATAAATTACAAGAAGATATGAAAAATCTGCTTATCGAATTTAATGACATATTTTATCTGTCAGATGATCCAATGCCAGTAGTTTCAGACGTCGAACATTATATCAAGTTGAAAACGGAGAAACCTATCAGTGTACCTCTACACAAACACCTAATTTAATTTTAGCCAGAAATAGAAAGTAAAATTTCCGAATTTTTAGAAAAAAGTCTGATTCGTGCATCTTTTTCTCCTCATCAGGCAAATGTCTGGCTGGTAAAGAAAAAGTTGGATGATAGCAAAAAACAAAAATGTCGTTTGGTTATGGATTACCGTAAATTAAATGAGCATACCAAACACGATAATCACCCGCTACCGTCAATCGAGGAAATTTTAAGCCTCTTAGGATCTGCAAAGGTAATAAGTTGCTTTGATGTAGACAATGGGTTTTACCAAGTAGCCGTGGCCAAGGAAGATATCGAAAAAACTGGAGAGGAAAAAATAGGAGATATTTGTTTCATCTATTTTGACGATCTGATTTTCATCGGCAGATCCGAGGAGGAGCATCTCAAAAATCTCAGAAAAGTGTTCGAAAGATTTCGCGAAACAAAACTTGTTCTACAACCTGACAAGTGTAAATATTTAGAAAAAGAACTTGAATATTTGGGCCATTCAGTTGGACCAGAAGGTGTTAAAGCACTTCAAAAGAACGTCGAAAAAGTTTTGAACTTTCCACAACCCAAGAACGTTTGAGAAATTAACCGATTCATGGAACTAGCCTCATATTATCGAAAGTTCATGAAGAATTTCGCGGAAATTGCTCATCCATTGAATAACCTCAAAGGAAAAATGTTGAATTTGTATGCGACAAAAGATGTGAAGAATCCTTTAATACACTAAAAAGTCTTTTAACTTCGTATCTTCTGCTAAAACACCCTGACCTGAAAAAACCATTTATACTCTATACTGGTTATGATTGGACCAGACGACCCAAAATACGGAGAGTTGCAGGAATTGCTCAGACTACCCAACACTTCGGATAAGCTAAATCAAATCAACATGCTCTTCGAAACTAAAGAAGGAACTCCAGCATCTCCGAAAGAAATCAACAAAGAAGAAATAATCAATACAAAAAACGTATCACCAGAAGTATTAAACGCATTAATTACAGATCTTGAAACAGTAAATGCCTTCAATAAGGAACCGTCCACGTTAGTCTAAGATGAGCCAAAACGTTGTTTCTAAAAAACTCGGAAATGATCTTATCAGAAATGCCAGATGTGGAGATAAAGAAAAGAATCGCTAAAAATAATAAATACATTACGGATGATTTGGAACGGTTGAAACGAGTTAGTAAACTTAACAATCCTCGAGTAATCGAAATAACTCACTGGACTTCTGAGGAAGATTACAACCTTGCGTGTTCGTTCATTTATCGAACATTAAGTTCCTTGGATTTAGATCAGCATTACCTAATAAAAGAAATGTATCCTAAACTAGTTAGGCGGCCTCAAGCACATCAAAACATCATTGCAAGGAACCACGAAAACGGTCACTGGGTATGTGACAAAACTCTGCGGAAGATACAGTAAAATTATTTCTGGCCGAATATGCAAAGACAACTACAACAATACATTGAAAATTATCCTATATGCGCAACAAAGCATAATGAACGACAAATTCGAGCAGACGCAGTCATAATCGAAGCAGCGAAATCCCCGTTCGAGATTATGAACGCTGATAGTTGACATACGAAGGAAGGAATTATTTAATTCTCGAAGATCGTTTTATAAGATACATCTGGGTAATTCCACTTAAATCAGAAGAAGTTTTTAACACTTTATACCAATTTCTTCATTTGAATCCAAAACCTCATAAATTTATCGCAGATAACGAATCCGTTCTTCGAAGTAAAAAGATAACAGAGCTTTTTAATAAACTTGGTATCCAGCAAGTTAAAATCTCAGCGTATCATCCCCAGAAAAACGAAATTTCTGAACGAGTAGTCCGCACGATAAAAGAGCTAGCAAACACCGTGGGTGATTCAGACGATATGACAAGACTATTGACAGCTGTAAAAAATTATAATCAAAGTCCACACACAACCACGACCTATGCCCTAGAAGAATTGTTGTTTTCTATAACAAGACATGAAGAAGAAAGCACAGAAGAAATCCACAGGCGGAGAAAGGAGAAGAATAATGCACAATTCAAAAGAAAAGACGAGAAGAAAGACATGAGACCGGAACCAGTAGCTATCAGGAAAATAAACAATGACACAAAAACCATAAATGGTTTTAGAAGGGGCTAAGAACACCTGCCACACATTTCAACTAAGTCAAGAAATATAAAAGAAATATAAAAAGAAATATAAATGACTTAATCATCAAAGAAGAACTATACCAAGCAAGGATATATCATGAAGCATGGGACTCGATCGATTTTATCAATCTTACGGAAATCAGAGCAGACGTGTACCAGCTCATGGACTTTACTCGTGAAATGCAAAGAATATGTGAGACACATAAAAGGTGCAATATGAAAAAGAGAATTGATATAGTAAAAGAACGTATTAGGAAAATTTTCCAGCGATATCAGAACATAGAAAATATTTTTGTAAATAGACAAAAACGAGGAATCTTCATCGGAAGTGCAACCAAGTACTTATTTGGGACAATGAGTGCAGATGATGCAAAGCACATCAGTCGCGACATCGACGAATTTTACAACAAGAGCAGCGGCATAGTAATTCTAATCAAGACTCAGACTAGCTTGTTACAGACTACTATTACAAGAATGAGGGAAATAGAACATCAGCAATTGGCAGACTTAACTAAACTTGATGACTCTGTCAATCAGTTAATGGACGCTATGAACGCACCTACATTCAATAATCAAATTTTAAACTCATTCTTTGCAATCGAATTGCTGCTTGGGGAGACAGGAAACATGGTGAAAACAGTCGAAACAACAATTGCTGAAGCAAAAAATGAAGTATTAACACCAGAAATTGTCTCTCCTTCTGACTTTATGAAATCTTTAAAATCTATAAACAATAACATAGCTAAAGATTTGCCATACCCTGTCAATGAAAACAATTATTTTTTGTACATACGTATGAGTACCATTATCCTGGACGGAGTCCATGATAAGCCCATTGCTCTATCCAAGGATAAACTTACGTACACCGTCATCAATGAAGATGAATGCCAATACACAGGAGATGTGCGCTACAGTAGAACAGTGGAACCATTGAAGAGGATACATTTTGATGTGACCTGCTTAGGCTGGATTGTAAATCATGAAGGGAAACCCTGCGTACAAAAATTCTTGACAATTAACAGCAATTTATTTACAGCTTCCAAAATGGATGCCAGTGGTATCTTTCACCCTTGAACTATATTAAACTCATAATCACGTGTCCACAGGAGAACGAAGTCACGGAAACTATCTCTCGATCTTCAATCCTCACGCTTGAGGATCATTGTAAAGCCGCTTCTCCTGACGATGCTCTTATAGCAGCCACGCACTACTCCAAAGAGAAACCCGTAGTCCAGAAATAAATTAGAATAAACTTTTCTGATTTAAAACTTAGAATATTATCTAATGAAATTTCTTCCTCTGTATTTTCCAGTAACCACATTAATCTCCAGCAATTAAAATTGTCAGCGCATGACCTCGAAAAGGCACAACAAGATTATGAATCTTTCTTGTTCACCAGGCGAAATCACTCATGGTAGACCTTAAGAACTACTTGGTTCGAGTGATTAGGCTATACCAGCTTAGCAATTCTAATATCAAGTTTATTATGGAGATGCGGACTAAAAAAGTTGACAAGAATGGTACTATATACCACACTATTTAAGAACAACGAGGACGTTAATTAGACCAGAAGGATGGAGCTGTGAAGAGGATCATCGACTTCGTTACAACTGCCCCTGGCTCAGGGCATTCACACGTTGTATCTTTGACCGAACACTTTGTTCGAATAAAAATAATATTAAATTATCTTCCAAATCTCCAAAACCATTCATTCCTTCCCTTGGAATTACCTTGTTATTTCTTAAAAACCAACCAAGCATAAATTTTGGAACACAGAATTGAAATTAAAAATGAAATAAAAATTGGTTCAAATAGCAAATATTTCATTGAAATTGAGGAGCGAACTGTAACGCGTCCGACTGCTATGCTATGCAGAATCAGCGATGAACTCTTAGGCCTAAAATACGACGATAGTGCTCTAGAATTTGTGCCGTTACTTGATTGCCTTGGTACCGCTTTTCCAAGGGTTGGTGTATTTAAGCAAGCTGCTTACGACGCGGTGAGTAGGGCTAATTTAGCCTCTGCTTTTGCGATTAGTATTTTGATCCGTTCTAAATATTCCTCGTGGCCATTTATGGCTAAAATCCAAGTTTCCCTTATCAAAAGTACGTTACTATGTGAGTCCTATATCTATGGTCTCAACTACCTAGAGGTCTTCGAGAAAGCACAAGTACGTTTATACAAAAATTTGTTCCGCCTATCCAGGAACACACCTGACTTTGTAGTTAAATTGGAACTAGGATTAACTTGCGTTTCTCATCATATAATAAAGATGGCTCTCAAGTGGGCAGCTCAGGTCTTCGAAATGGAAAACTCGCGTTATTCCAAGTTATGTATGCAGAATTTAGCTAAGACTGCTTGCGCTAAGAATCACAATACAACTGGCTAGGCCAACTCATGAGATGTTTGGAGTCAGCAGGGATTACCCTGAATTTGCTCGAACTTAACGGTGCCAGATTAAATGAAGAAATTGACGCGATTGTTGTTAGATTCCGCGAATTCCATTTTGATGAAAACAAAATTGTCAGCTCGTAATTCGAAGGCGGTAAATTAGCGGACTGACACGGAAAATCTTTCAGTTTTTTATCACGCACTACTAACGAAACTTGATAATTGGATGTCCAATCAATTCCAACCAATAAATAAATAAACTAAATTCATTCACAATTATTGAACAATATAAAAAAATAAATGAAAAAAAAACCAAAGTAACCAATTTCCATCAACTATGACATATGCCAAAACATGCTCAATTTTTCAATACAAATTTTCTTCTCATTCCTGACATGGGCATACAAATTTTTATTGCGCATTTCTCCTTGCAGCTCTTAGACCCTTTTAAGTGTCATGTTTCATTTTACGATCCTCTCGGAAAAGTCAACTTTATCTTTTCCAGATTTCTTTCCACTTTCTTCTCTGAAATCTACCATGGCCTCTTTTTATGTGTTTTTCACCACTTTTCTCCTATAATTTCTCTCTAAAACAAGATACAACACCTTGACTTGCATTGTAATTCCAGTCAGTTTTGTCTTGCCCTTAAGGTATGGCAGTTCCGAAAAAACGCAAACGCAAGAAAAAGTTTTTAAAAATTATGATGGAAAGTGTTCTGTGTTCTTAAGTGCTCCTTTTTGCTTTTGTCAATTTTCTTAGATTCTTGAGGTGAGTTCCTTTTTTAATTGATGAAAAATTCAAATTTTGGAAAGAAATTTTATACTATAAACGATCATATTTTAATATCTCTTCTCTTATCGACTTCCTTTATTGTTCTATAAATTTTATTAATGTCTATTCTATCAATTTTTGTGAGATGTTCAACCGACAGGTGGTTTTGATTATTAGATTCATTTATATCTCAAAATATCCACGGGCTACTATAAACAAAAATTTTCTATTGATTAATTTATGACCACGGAATTTATAAATCTTATAAACAAAATTTCTATTCACTTAAGTTTATAAACACATTTTGTCTCAATTGATATCGATATTTAAAAAAGGAAAAAAAATTTTTTCTCTGTTTCCAAATTATACATTCCCACAAACCAAAATTATTTGTACATTATTTGCAGAAATAAAACACTGATGAGGGCTCATGACAGGGGCCGAGACGTCTGATTCAATGAAGAATTGATTTCGATTATTACGTGACCCGAAATCCAATTTTACCATCAGCATACAAAAATTAGCACAAAAAGTGATGAAAAATAGAAAGTTTTATTTTCCGGTCAAACTTTGCAAGGTACCGAAAAATATAAATAAACACAAATTGTGCACGGAAAAAAGATCTACAAATTTTGTAAAATTTACTTTTTGATAGGACAAGTAGTTCTTGCTTTTTTGGAAGAAAACAGCAGGAGACGTGAGATGAGAATATATTCGTTAGAGACGGAGGAGCTTTAACAAAAGAGAATTCAAAATCATCAAATTAAAGCAGTCGACATTTCGCTATCGAGTTTCAAAAGCTCTGTATATAAATGTAGGGGAGTACGAAGACCGAGCGCATAGCGCGAGGTAAATTCACAACCGGGCGTGGAGCGCCAAATGAGTTAATCATCGAGCGCGAAGCGCGATATCTGACAGACGCGCGCCCCAGGCGCGCTCCAACTTGCGAACAAAGCAAGCTGCGCTCAAAGCGCGCGATGAAAATGTGCCCGGGCAGCGAGCAGATTTTTTTTTCGATAGGATGTCTAGTTTTTGTTTGAATCGTGAAAAAATGCTATCGAATTTTCAAGATTTCAGAGCATTTATTGACGAGCTGGCATATTTTTCCCTGCATCAGTAGAAGGAAGTACTGGGCAGGTATTTTGTTTACACAAAGGAAAATATATTTAAAATACATGAATTTTTATATATCACTGGTAATTTAGTAAATTTATGATATTTTCGGGAAATTCAATAAAGTTTTGGAAATTTATAGAAATTCATACAGATTTTTGAATTTTTCAAGTTTATGAGGGTTCCAGGAACTCGTTTGACTTTTGGAAACGCATGAAAATTTATGCATATGTCGGGGAAGTTCTGAGCTCCTTCGGAGCTTCTAAGAGTTTCGTGAATTATTGTAAAGTTCTGGAACATGGGTAAAGGCTAAATATGATAAGTGTTAAAACAAGGTTTTTCGGCAAAGCATAAGGATTTCGGGAAAATATGTGCAAATTGTTACATATGGCAGGTTTGGAAATTCTAATAGTCGAAAATTATTTATAAGAGTGTCCGGAACTTTACTCTGTATCAAAAAATTTTAAAAGATAGCTACGGATCTAATTATCAACATACACATTTTTCTGAATCACTCGTAGAATTATATTTGCGTGGTTTATTATCACTTCCCTGAGGTCAGTTTTTAGTTCATCTGGCAAACTAATAATTTCGAATTTCCTTATCTTAACCGATGATTGCAAAAATTATAATTTCACTCTCTGACCGAAGCTTCATTGTTGAGACTCTTTTATTGTGGAGCCACAGTATATAGAAATAATATTGCATATTGATGTTGGTATTTATTTTAATTTATTATTCCCGGTACACTCACTTGTTGAATGGAGGAAAACCATGCAACCAAGAAGTACGAAAACGATCTGCATTATTCCTAGATGGATGGAGTGATCTAGCAGGTTAAATTGCTTTCGAAACTTCTCGAATATTAAGTGCTTAGTTCGATCATCTGAGATTGCGTCGAGCAACAGAGATTATTTATCTTATGTTTCAGAATTTGTACCTGCTCTCCTCATTACTAATAAACGTTTAGAAACTATCTAAATTTACTAACCAATTATCGCTCCCCTGTGTAGGTATAGATGATAGAGCATATTTTCAAGTCTTTTGTTCATGTATTGTTTGTTTTCTTTGTAAGAAGTTTGAATGTATATTTTTACGAAAAGATAACGTTTTATCGGAATTAACCTCCTCATTGTCGAAATCTGTCAAGAGCTGAGACATTTTTTCAATATCGTATTTTTCTTCTGATTCCAAGTCTCAAAATATAATTTAAATGTGATAAAAATGTTGCTACTCTCTCTAAAAACATTGTGTGAGTATGATGCTGCAACGCCGTCTTCCAGAAATATGATCGAAGGTGAAAAAGCGATCAATTCTGGTTTTATGATCGTGTGTGGAGTGACTTACGAAGGGGAAGATGGGATTAACCATACATTTTATTTATTGATCATGATGATAATTCTATTCAATAATCACGTAATAACTGTATTAAAAAACAAACAAGGGAACACATAATCATCAACGCTGAAATGCAGAGAGCAAACTAGTATTTGTTGATCAGTATCTTGAATCTTGAGTCGCTTTGATTGACAACACAGCACGCATTGCCTTTGCGATATCGTTTCCCTCTCTATGGTTCCAGAAAATTCCATTTTCGATATTTTATATTAACTTGACAATGCTAAGTGTATCCCATAGGCAGCCATGTTGGTTAGTTCGCTAGATGGTCGTCAGGTTTCGCATTGCAACTTTAAATTCCCATTACCCGCTCTGCAATCAGTTTTACGCGACACATTTTGAAGGTAGACCTATTGCGTTCTCATTCTCAATTCAGAATAATAAAACATAGGCCTCTATCTTATCATTTTTAGCGGAAGAATCGAACAGATGTTCGTAATAGTCCAAGAGCTAGCTACATAAAAACAGCTCGAAACGGTACTCAAGATCAAAGCCTGAAAGTTGAAAGTAAAACCCTAGTACATCATTAAATGGC
>WSXT02022435.1:0-10465 GCA_011762715.2 Neuroterus valhalla | reverse complement strand
ACGACGACGACGACGACGACGACGACGAAGACAGACAGACAGACAGACACCTACGTAAAAACTACTTTATCGGAATCAGGAGGTCTCAAAACGTGGAGATTTCATAAATTCCGCGAAAGTCAATTTCCACATAGAACCAATACCTTCTCATTATTATGAGAATGTAAAAATGTCGGAGAGAATCATTGTTAATCCCAAAAAGATCTGAAAATTTGAAATTTTTTTTTTTAATGCACAGTTATTGTACTGATTTTGAAAAACTGAGATAAAAATAGAAGGATTCCACTAACCAGTAGAACTGTGAATGTGAAAAAACTGCTGGAGTAAAAGAATATTTAACCACGAATGATCTGAGAATTCAGCGGTAAATTTTCTTTATGAGATGCATAGTTCCTGGTTCAACAGTGATGAATGATTATCAAAAAAAAAAAAAGTAATTTCACTTTTCAGCAAAATTATTTGAGAAATAGAAGAAATGTTGTAGAGCAAAATTGTTTATCTGAAGAAAATCTACAAGTTTTTTGTTGATAGTTTTCCGATGAAACGCATAGTTTTCCTTTTTTGTTTTGTGGAAAATAACATTGAACCAAGAAAATGAAAATTTTCAGGACAGCAACACTAGATGCAACAAAATGCTCGTTATCAAAGTTGATGACCGAGTAGAGGTCTACTAACTTTTCTTTAAACTATTTTTTTATGGGATGAGTAGTTTTCGTTTTTTAGTCTAATTTCTTCTAAACTTAAAGATAGCAGCCGAAGTTAAGGGAAGATAACTCTTGTTGATCAATTGGGAAACGAAATGCGAGTAAAAAATATAATCTCATTATTTACTAAGGCAAAATTAACAACATAAATTGAGAATATCAGAGATACGTGATAAGAATGTATTCGTTAGAGTCAAAGAAGCTTGAACTAAAGAGAGTTCATAATTACCCAATGGGAGTTGTGAATTGTTAACTCTTAATTTGAAAATGTATATGCACAAATAAGGGAGAAGTAAAAATACCAAGCACGTAACGCTAGGTAAATATATTATCGAGCGCAAAGCAAGCACGCCAACTCTATCTGAAATGGATTCTAAGCTCGACCAATGAATTCACTCCACTCCAATTGAATTTAGTACAATTCTAATGATTTTAGGTACAATTGTGCTTGAATTAGAATACCACGTCACAGTTTGCGAATGCAATTTTTGTTTCGGGAAGAATATTTTCGTATACGCTACGAGTAATTTAGGGCAAAAAAAGGCCGCTTTCCGGAAGGAAAAAACTTTTAACATTACCACATCAAGATGATACCCATGGCGGGATCAGCTTAATTTATTTATTAACATACCTAAATATATATATTTACCCACCCTTAGCCCGTCACAATAGCATGGAGGATAATATTCGCGGAACCAAAACTGCAAAGTATACTGACCTAAGCGAACCGGTTTACGGTCAAGGAGTCTGTTCTTGCTCCCAGTCTCCCACGCAGCCTCTTCTGGACCTCCTCCTCCATGTCTCTTTCTCCTCCCTTTCACTCCCTTTGCAAACGTGATTCTCAATGCCGCAGGATTACAAATTATCGCTTCTATGTATCTCTTCATGTAGGATGGTCAACATGCACTGATCACAATGTGAGTGCGAGTAGGACGCAACCGAACATGACCCTTAACTTGGACAAGCCAACCATGAGCTTTTCACCTTTAACTGGCCGGCTGCAAGTGCTTGTATACATAACTACATATGTATAAGATAACCAAACATGTGTGCGGTATAATAGTCTTACATTAACACCCAATAGTCACACTTGGTGAACCACACCCAGCGCAATTTGAAAAAAAGTGATTCTTCAAAAAATAGTCATGAATCATTAACAAATTAAAGTACTTTACATATTATTTGTCGCCTCATAACGTAAACCATTATATTCTTGATAAATTTCTGCATATGTTGTAGAAAAATTCTTTGAAAATTGACCAATTTTATCCCAATACTCTAGGAGCTGGGTACAATTTCGTGTGCCATGCGAGGTCCTCGGAATTTTTTCGCGGAATATTGCTCAAAATGTTCCCCTGATTACGAAAAGTGATGGTGATGCCCCGGCGTTCCACGGAGCTCCAAGATATTAACGTTTTGATTAATTTTTAATTAATGCGAATATCCTCTTACAATTTCGGGTTTTCTGCAAATTAGAAAATGGCATTCGCTAGAAAACCTAATTATGAGGAAAAATGTCTCCTATCATTTTTTTGTACCGTCAATTGTTAACATAAATAATTGATAATAACGTTGAAAAACGAGCAAAGAGTGAATCGTGCTTATTTTGAGTAGAATATTCGTTCTACAGCAAAAAGTTTCAAAGAAAAGTTGCACTAGTCCACGAGATGATCACTTTTTGTGTAAACATTTTTATGATAATACTTATCAATATTGAGATAACGTTGATTGAAGAAATATAAAAATTCAGAGCCAAAAGGAAAAGCTGTTTTTCTTGAAAAAGAGCAATTTAATCGAAAATTATCAAGGGGCAGAAGATATTTGTTTTTGGGTGTACTTCAACTTTCATCTGAGAAATGTTATTGAAATGTTTAAATTTACCAAGTTAATGAATTTTTCATTCGCAAATACTTTGACGTGCTATATCTTTAGTAATTTTGAATGAAATAATTTGTGAATATTGGTGAATTCAAGTGTATATGTTTATGGAAAAATTTGCATAAGCTATGTTCAGATAAAATAATACTTGTTTCCGCTTTGAACAATAATACACAGAGTCTTGTTCTTAGCTTCTAATAATCGCATAAACTTGAAATAAAGATGTGAAATTTCAATAAAAATTGAATAATAAAATGTCTTTGTTTTAAAATTTCTGTCACTGATTTCTGTTTAGTTTCCAAAGTTTATTTTTTTGGTAAAAATGTAATTGATCTTTATGGGGCCAAAATGGTTAGTTTTTCAGGAGCGGAACAGGCTGTCCATAAGCCATCCCAAATTTTTCCTACGCCATAGGCGTAAACTTGCTGGTCATGCTGTTGTACTCGCACTCATGGTTCCTCAAACATAAAAGGTTGCGGTCCCTCGGACGGCCGGCAAGTTTACGCCTATGGCGTAGAAAAAATTTGGAATGGTTTATGGACAGCCTGTTCCGATCCTGAAAAACTATCCTTTGTGGCCCCGTTAGGATCAATTACATTTTTACCAAAAAAATTAACTTCAAAAACTAAACAGAAATCCGTGACAGAAATTTTAAAACAAAGCCATTTATTATTCAATTTTTATTGAAATGTTACATCTTTATTTCAAGTTTATGCGATTATTAGAAGCTAAGAACAAGACTTTGTATCTTATTGTTTATAGCGGAAACAGATATTATTTTATCTGAACATAGCTTATGCCAATTTTTCCATAAACATATACACTTTGAATTCACCAATTTTCACAATATTTCATTCAAAATTACTAAAGATATAGCACGTCAAACTATTCGCGAATGAAAATGTTCATTAACTTGGTAAATTTAAATATTTTAATAAAATTTTTCAAATGAAAGTTGAAGTACACCCAAAAACAAATATCTTCTGCCCCTTGAAAATTTTCGATTAAATTGCTCTCTTTCAAGAAAAACAGCTTTTCCTTTTGGCTCTGAATTTTCATATTTCTTCAATCAACGTTATCTCAATATTGATCAGTATTATCATAAAAATGTTTATACAAACAGTGATCATCTCGTGGACTAGTACAACTTTTGTTTGAAACTTTTTGCTGTAGAACGAATATTCTACTCAAAAAGAGCACAATTCACTTTTTGCTCGTTTTTTAACGTTATTGTCAATTATTTATGTTCACAATTGACGGTACAAAAAAAATGATAGGAGAAATTTTTCCTCATAATTCGGTTTTCTAGCTAATGCAATTTTCTAATTTGCAGAAAACCCGAAATTGTGAGAGGGTTGTTGCAATAATAAAAAATTAATTTAAACGTTAATATCTCGGAGCTCCGTGGAACGCCGGGGCATCACCATCACTTTTCGTAATCAGGGGAACACTTTGAGCGATATTCCGCGAAAAAATTCCGAGGACCTCGCATGGCACGCGGAATTGTACCCAGCTCCTAGAGTACAAGGTATTTAACAGCAAAGGTCGAATGAGTGAAATTCACCCAGCTTGACTACCGTGTCCCATAGCGAAGGTGTGACTTTTAAGGGTTAATTTATCCACGAAGTTTCGGTGCATAGCTACTTGATCACCCATGCCAGAACAGTACACAATATCAATCGTGTCGGTCTGTGTACAGCGCTATTGGCACCAGAAGATGAGGGATCCAGGCCTGGAAACAGGAACGGATTCCATTCCTCCTGATGCCCTTAGCTTGTAAGCTCAAAGATGTCTTTATTCTAATGTGTGAAGGACCTATCCGAATTCCAGGTTACATATCAATACTCCATAGAATCGAGATGATTTTTTCACGGTTTTTTTAAAAAAAAAACAAAGTATTCGGTTGTTTCTATGTCAATAAGTTTTTCTGAAGCATTCCTTGAGCATTCACCTAGGAGAGACGTTGACCAACGAACAACTATTTCATCTTGGGACATCCCTTTGGTGGATGAGTTTTTTTGAAGTAAACTTTCCTTCGAAACAAGCAGCTTGAAGAAGCAAGAGAGCTCTAGGAAAAAGAATTGCAGTCGATCTTGTATGAAAATATTCCGTCCTGGATTTTCTCATAATGGCAAGTCATTCAGACATTTTCGAGACATGTTTGAAAGTCTTGCCCATGATGCAGAGCTAAACTGGACCTTATTTTTAGTCCTGTATCAGGAAAAGGGTTTTTGATGTTTACCTGCCTTCACGAAAAGTGTCATCCTTCTCGCCCAAAAATCTATTTGTTATTCATGTTCAAACGATTTCGTAAACTCATGATACAATATGCATATGAAACTTATCTCCATTTCTTCCGGTTAAAAAGATCCTCATAAAAAACTGCAAGTTTTATATTTTTGAAGCAAATTTTAGATGATGAGAGTCGTTAGGACTATAACTTAGACTCGTCGAAAGGCTTTAAATAAGACTGCTAAATAGCCATCCTGGAAATAAAACGAGAAATTTATTTTAAAATTCAAATCTAGATTATCTATCTCTTTATTATTGGCCTAAAGCCAAGATATAACAGAAATTTTCATTGCTTGAGACCAGTTTCATTTGGTCCCGCCACTCAGGATTCTGACCATAAATGTGTACGGCCAGGTTAGACCAGCCCACTTTGTCACTTGTAAATAAGGATCAACGATCAACTTCACATAGAATGCAGATTGAAGTTGTTTATTGTTGATACAGTGAAACTTCTTGAAGACAAAGATAAATCCAGAAAGAGTTCTTTTTTCTGAAATAAAATAGTACATTCAGATAGAGAAAATTCTGAACAAATGTTAAAAAGCATGCACTTCCACAAATCAATGTTCCACGAACATATTAGAAAAAGGTTAGATGTATTAGGAACAGCCTTTATCTTACTTATGTTCGAAATTTCTACCTGCTGTTTCCAATCTCTTGCGCAGGATAGCGACTACGTCATTGGCCTTACCGTACAATCAATGCGAGGCAAGCAAGATGAACACCGAATGGCTGAAAGCGAAAAACTACAGATGGATTCGAGAAACGGAATAGAGGAAAAGTTGTGGCGGATAGTCATTTGCATTAGCACGGAAGAAGAAAACAAAATCAGATGCGGCGGCTTTACTGACTCTCAATTGGAGACGTTTTGTTAAATTTTATTGTAATCCTCCTTCTCAGTCCTGCACAAAAAAAAAACCGGCAGCTTAATGCCAAGGAGAACTTTTACTAATTACATTCCACCTAACGTCCCTCGTTAGACGAATTTGTAATATAATAAAGGAACTCAGAGAACTTCCAACTTTAATGCGCTCGTCAAAGATGCACCAACTGACAAAGTTTAAATTTCTGTTCTGAATTAAAAAAAAAAAATGTATTTTGTATTCTCAATCACTATTAAGTCTGGACTTTTTGAGAGTTCAAACGAACAGGAATTATTTGCGTTTAGTACATTGTATCTTTCAGCTCCTTCCAAGTTCTAAAGTTTTAAAATTAGAAGTTTCCCTTAGTGATATTTATTTTATTTCTTATCGGAGAAACAAGAATTTCACTTGCTCTCGTCATCTAATATGATATAATATAAGACGTAAAATTTATCCTTAACTGTATGCATTTTTTACCATAAAGTTCTAGCGAGAAAGCAGTAAGTTGAAAAAAGTAAGTAAGCAGCAAGCAGTAAGTTGAATTCCTAGCCACTGCGCCATCCATGAAGTTATGGTGCTGACCGTTTCGACTTGTGCCTCTGCTATCGAACTAGCCCAACATATCGAGGCGTCCTAACGGTAGGATGCTAACGCACGCGACAAGACTTGAAGGTAGCTAACCAAAAATATAACCAATAAAAAGCTAACTGAGAAGTTAGTGCTAGAAAAGTCTTTCTCGCGGAATTGAGCAAAATAAAGTTAGAAGTTCGTCAAAACCAAAAGATGCTCGTTCACTTGATCAAGGCATGAAGGTGCTATCGCGGGCGAGCAAAGTCATGCTTTTCTCACCTGACATAGCACTTTCATGCCTTGATCGAGCGAACGAGCACCTTCTGGTTTTGGCCAACTTCTGACTTCATCTTGTTCAATTTCGCGAGAAAGACTTTCCTAGCGCTAACTTCTTAGTTAGCTTTTTATTATTTATATTTTTGATTAAGTACCTTCAAGTCGGGTCGCGTGCGTTGGCATCCTACCGTTAGGACGCCTCGATATGTTTCAATGTTTTGAATGTGGAATTTTTTATATTGGCATAAGGGTTTATGATTTAAAATTTTATACTTTGGACCAAATAAAAGAACTATGTCTTTCAAAATATACCCGCAAGGATATCATCTAACAATATGTTTGAATCTTCTTACAGCGAGCCTCAGTCTTAAGAAGAAAAGTGTGGCCGTGGATGGAATTATATATTATTCCTACCACTAAGCTTCTGGATAGTCTAAATGTAATTTAGTACTATGAAAATAAGAGTAGTATATATTATTCAGACAACGTCATTAATATCCATGTATTATAACGACTAAATTACTTCAAGATAAGGGAAGGTTATATAGCACATACGAAGGAATAGATTTTGGTATAATGGAGGCCAATATACGGATGAATGCTCGGACGTTTATGATTTACTAGGGATGTAGTTCGATCTAAGAAAGTTAGTTTCATATCCGTTGCGCTCTCTGCGAGGTTTTCAAATCGCTGCAGTAGAAAGAAAAGGGGACAGTGCTCTATCCTGTGCGCGCAGTGACGGCGCTAGCCTTTCTAGGGCCCCGTTTCATTATTCACACTTCCCAAAATCTATTTTTTCGGCAAATATTTCCCAAAACTTTCTCATGTAACTTTAAGAAATTATTTTTTCGGGAAAATATATTTAGCATTGTGTGGAGATGCATATGTATGCTTGAACGTGTCTTTTTATATAGGATAATTATTATCATCCTGTTCATTCATATTACGTTATTATATTTCCAAGGTTCGGAATTTGGAAATATTTCATGAAATTCTTGCAATAGTGTTTCTAATTTTCTTATTAAGATCAAAATTCTTCATTAAGGCTTGCAAATTTTATCTAATCGTCAAATATTTGATGCATGCTGAATTTAATGGATTCAATAAATTCATCAATGTAAACTTTAATATTTATGACCTTAACTTTGTCCAAGTTCTTTATTTCGTAGTTTTATTTTGAAACAAATATTATTTATATTTGATGCAGTACATAATATTAATAAGTACATAGAACCCATTTTTTTCGTTATTCGGATTATTTGTATTGAATAATTCAAACGAGCTTGGACCGTCAAAACCGAGGCTGTCTCCATTCAGGGTCCCGCTAACTACGCATACAGGCCTGAGCCAAAACCAAGAGCCAATCAGAAAAAGCAAGACGGAGACAACGGAGGATGCATCCTATGTTCCTTCTTTTCTAAACCAAAATGGATGAGCAGTGGACATGAGCGGTCCAGTTTATATGTCGATGGTGATAGGCATATACTATCCGTTAGCGGCCAATCACGCCAAGCGCCAACAGAAAGGCACGCGAGATTTAAGTGCGAACCGACAATCCTACCCCTCGCATCAAGATTCACCGTATTCAAAGAATCTTTGCCGTATTATTCTACCGTAAAGTCGGAGCTACTTGCAATGGCATGTCACTAATATCCGAAATTCTTGAAGATCATTCACTAATTAGCCGTTAAATGTTGGAGAAACGATCATTCATAGAAAAAGGGTAAAATATGTTTTCTTTCATGAGGATGCTTTCAATAATTAGCGTTTTTTGTCCATTCAAAAAATATGAAACAATTACCTGCCTAAAAAACTAATTTATAGCCTACACTTTTTTTTTATTTATACATTTATCCTTTTTTGGAATAGAAGTTTATCAAACTGGCAAGAATATACATTCAAAAATTGTTAGAAATGTCCAAAAAAAAGTGATGAACAAAAATCATTATTATGGGATTCGCCAAGATTTCGCAAATAATCGGATCCGTGAAATCCATAGTTTTGATATACAGTTTGAGCTAAATTAAAGTTTATTAATGCTTAGCTGAAAATAGACTCTATTTGGTAATTATTCAGACAATTGTCATAAACTAGTGTACTATTATAATACTACTGAATACATAAACTCAATTCTCCATAGAAAATCAACAAAAACTGTTTAGTCAATGATTCTTCACTGTCATGTTTTGCTGAATGAAAACAATATTTGAAATAATTTTTATAAAAAATTTTGGAGACAACAAGCGTTATTAATTTGAACTATTTGAAAAAATAATATATTGATTGGAAAAAGCTCATAAGTGAATACAATATGCTCTTTTTCGAATAAATGTGTTCAATTTCTTCTAAAGAAATGACTCAAAAAGTCCTGCCAATGCCTTTTTGCATTGCATATTCACAAGAGCCTACGCTGTTAAAATTTATTTTCTATTGAAACTTGTTATTTTCAGGACTCTTTTTAGCTGAGTGCAGAAGACGTTGATCCTCTTCATTGCAATATAGTCGAAAGGTGCTTTTTTAATTTTGAAAATCTGCCCACTGCGCGCGCACATTCTTATCGCGCGATGCTCGAAAGTTTTAGCGCACCTAGGGCACGCGTCTGTCAGATCACGCGCTTCGCGCTCGACAATAAATGCACCTCGCACTACGCGCTTGGGCTTTGTACTTCCCTACATTTGTATGAAAAGCTTTTGGGAATCAATAGCAAACTTTCGACTACTTTAATTTGATGATTGTGAATTCTCTCTTGTTGAAGCTTCTCCGGCTTAAACGAACCTCACAAGAACATTGAAAATGTTAGAAAAGAGCTAATTCATCCTGCTTCATCTTTAATGGAAAAGTTCTGACCGTGAATGTAGTGCGAATCCCGTAATACTTTCTATGACGAATCTACCTTCTTGTCAATATGTTCACATATGAGAGTTCTGAAATCAACTCGACCTAAGCTTCGAGATAATTGCTTAGTTATTTAAAAAATTAATTACTGATATTTTATCCATACTTTTTTGAACATGAGTTTTATTATAATATATGGTCAATAGTCTTTTTTCGATATTTTGACCAAAAGTTATTAGACGCTCGCTGTAATGTCAAAGCAATCTAACTTGCAAAATAAAATTTTTTTAATCTACCCAATCTTCGAATCCGAGAACCCGAAAAACTTCATCAATTATCTTCTGTTTGGGAAATTTTTTTATACTACCAAAATTTACATAGCAATGCATGGGACAATAACGATTATTTTTGACACAGTGTCAAAGTTTATAAGAATCATAAAAAATTAAATTAATAGACGATACTGAATATTCTCGGAGCGGAAATTGTAATGA
Organism: Neuroterus valhalla; assembly: GCA_011762715.2. Taxonomy (NCBI): domain Eukaryota; kingdom Metazoa; phylum Arthropoda; class Insecta; order Hymenoptera; family Cynipidae; genus Neuroterus; species Neuroterus valhalla. The sequence goes on along the minus strand of WSXT02022435.1, from coordinate 553 downwards.
TCATGTAGGTAGTTCTTCCTTTTCAGCGAGCCGCTAATAACTTTCGGCCGAAATATCGAAGAAAGACTATTGATATATCTTGTAATAAAACTCATGTTCGAAAAAGTATGGTTAAAATATCGTTAACTTATTTTTCAAATAACTTAGCATTATTATCTTACATTTATTTTACTATTTTATGAATTTCATAGGCCCTGAAAATGGAAGCGATGGTCACCGTGACTCTGGCTTTGAACCAGGTACCCAAAATGTGAACCTACAGGAAGTTTCTCACAAATTGTTATTCAAAGTGACCAATTTCATGCAGAGTATCATTTTGAGCGCCTCACGCAAAGCTATTTGTACGGGAACAATCGTCATCACTTTCGATGGCAATGTTGGTCATGTTGGATATCAATTTGTAGAAAACTTCCTGTAGAATATCATTTTGGACACCTAGTGCAAAGCTTTTTGTACGGGAACAGTCGTCATCACTTCCGATGGTAATGTTGGTCACTTGGGACATCAATTTGCAGAAAACTTCCTGTAAAATATCATTTTGGACACCTAGTGC
>WSXT02022424.1:0-14085 GCA_011762715.2 Neuroterus valhalla | reverse complement strand
AGCAGTAAGATTTTCATAATCATTTTGCACCTCAACGGAGGCCCACTGGAAAAAACGGCTGCAGGGTTTTTTTATATGTGTATGTGAACTATTAAATCATCCCGTTTTCGAAAGTCAACTCAAATGACATTACACGAGTTCCCCTTGTAAGAGAAAATGGTCATGAACAATAATAAATGGTTTAAATAAGCATTTTTGTTAACTCGCATTAATTATTACCTCATAAAGTGAGAAGTTGATAAAAAGCCTAATAGTTTAGAAAAAAAACCGCAACTTTTTAGCACTAGCCTGAGTGAAGATAGGTATTAACAATAATAATTTATTTGAACAATTATTTATAAGCAATTATAATAAATTGTTAAAATAATTTGTTTTTTTAACATGAATTAATTATTACTTTACTCTAATCGAAAAGTGATAAAAAGTTTAAATTTCAGGAAAAAACCACAACTATGTAGTATTGATATAGAAGAAGATAGCTATAAAAATTCACAATTTTTTCAAACAATTGTTTTTGCTTAATTAAATAATTACACACTTCAAGTGAAAAGTGGACGAAAAGTTGTAAACTTCGGAAAAAACCGCATCCTTGTAGCATTATTCTAAGAGAATATTGTTATGAATAATAGCGAATTGTTTAAACAATTATTTTTGTTAACGCAAATTAATTTTACCTCGCCCTAACTGAAACGTTGAAAATAAGTTAAAAAGTTCAGAAAAAACCTTGAATTTCTAACCCTTTTTTAAGAGAAAGTTGCTGAAAACAATAATAAATTGTTTAAACAATTTTAACAAACATCTTATTATCAGTATAAAGTAGTATTTCATGCATTTGAAACAATCTGCGTTAGAAAAACTGCAAAAAAATCATAATTAGCGTCAAAAACTCGAAAACCCCATTTTTTCACTTATGGCTGTTTTTGGGACCCTACAAAACAGACTTATGGGGGTGATATTTGAGAAGTAATATTTTATTCGCATTCTGTGACCAATTGTGAAGAGAAATGGTGAAGTTCGAACTCGATTCATCTAATATTGAGATATCTGAATAAAATTTACAAAAACGTCTTTTTTTTATGGGAAATACGTGTTAAACTTCACGGGGCTTGCGGCAATTCTAAATATTTTTCTTTTTGGAACAAAAAAAATGCAATTATTTTTTTGTGGATTCGAACAAATTTCCGAGCGATTTGCATAAAAATTCAACAAAAAAATGTTTGGTCCACTCTAGTCAACAATCATCAAACCCTCTTTGATTAAATATTCAATTTTTTCGTTAAAAATTCATACTTTCGAGCTTATAATTTATTTCTTTTATAGAAAATACTAGTCGTAACTTTGTTTTTGCCTAACTGGAAATCCTTTTTGGTTAAAAATGTAATTATTCTGTTGGATATTAGTATTTTTTTCGATAAAACATTAATATTTCTGAATGAAAATTTTATAAATCCTCAATATCTTGTTGAAAATGAAAATTATTTGCCTAAAAATGTAATGTATTTCGTTGAAAAATTATTTTTTGTAATCAAGATTCATCCAGTTGATTAAAAGTTCGACTATTCCGGAAGAATTGCACATATTTTACAACAAGTTTCTGCATTATGATGAATAAAATGAATTCAGCTTCGATTCTCCAAGTCTACAGTTCATTTAATTGAAAACAATTTTAAAAAATCTGGGAAATAGGGAAAATTCCATTTCATTTTCGCAAAAACGAAGGAAAATCTCTGATCTTGATCGTAAATTAAATGATAATTTGGAGAACTTGAAACCTTTGCCGCGCAGGTGTTCCCGTTTTGGAAAAATTGAATAGGAGGCGTGTTTATTGTTGGGACTGGGAAACCCCAGGGATGAAATCAGCCTGCTTTGAAATTCGATTAAATAACATCATAAATTGTGGTTAAGACTGAAGTTCAAGATTACCCTCTTATAATGCCTAAATATCGATCAATAAATTGAATGATTGAACTAAATGTATCATTCACTTCTAAGACGTTCAATTTAATGTAATCAACATCAAAAATCGGAATATGTATGCAATTTAGGAAGTTAATTATAAATAGTTTGTTCCTTGAACTTTGTGAATATCTAAATGTGTAATATAATAATATTTGGTGGAAATTCATATTCTCGGATTTTCAGCCCCATGTTTTGTAGAGAATTTGTATTTTTGGCTTGAAAATTTCAATTGTTTGATAAGAAATGCAATTAAAATTATAAAATTTGCTTAAAAAAGAATTTTTGTGTAGTAATTCATATTTACGGGTCAAGGATTAACCTATTTGGTTGCTAATCTATTCTTTTGGTTTGAGAATTCACCACTTTTGGTTGAAAACATAATTATTTGAAATTTATCTTCTTAACTTTAGAGCTCATCTCATCACTTTCATTGGAAATATATCTTTTTAGTTGAAAATTTAACTATTTTGTAGAAAATTCATACCAGTTTTAAACTGTAAAAGATGTTTCTCTACCAAAAGAGATCAATTTCTAACAAAGGAAGATCATTCATCCAAAACGAAAAGAAAACCTAACCGAATTGTTCAATTTTCAATCCAAAAATATGACTTTTAATTCTGGAAATCGTTATGAATTTTGATTTTAAAATATTCACTTCAACCAAATAGTTGAATTCTCTACAAAACAATTGAATTGTCAACCAGCTTAGCCAGCTCGACGGCGTGAGGGGTGCCGCGTAGTGGGGGTACTCCACTCAAGTAGCTGGTTCGCGATTGTCCATCGCCGACTAAATCACTCAAATTAATCTGACTTTGTGTGACACCAATAAACTTCGGAAAATTCCACCTGAATTTCTTAAAATGCAAGAGAACAGTACCATAACATCTAAAGGATTATTTTATTTTCTGAGTGCAACATTTTTGCAAGTGATGGAATATAAATCTTCAAGGAAATGTGAAACTTTTGCATTATCTTCTATCATTTTTCCAAATTACAAATTTTCTTCCTCGTACTAAATCAAGTTAGAATTTATTTAATTGCTGTATTGTTTATTTATTTGCTCTTTTCCTAATTTTTTGTCGATTTTTCAAGTCGAAAGTGAATTTCATCTATATGCAAAGTTCTAAAAATCATTTAAGAATACCCTGAGGTTCACAAGCGGAGCAGCAAAATTTATCTTATTTGTTTCTTCAATAATATTTTTCCACTAATTGTAGATATATATTTTTATTTTTGAAAAATATCAGAAAAGTAATGAAGTCATGTTCAATTTTATTGTTCAATCGTCCCGAAATGTCGGGACGCCAAGTCCATCTTCTTTTCAGCTCCGATTCACTTCTAAATTGTTAAACATGGGTCACGTGACCCAAATTATCGACTTTTTTTGCAACAACTCACGTCCGCACCGAAACAGATATCGAGTTGATATTTTGAGAAAAGGCTTAGAAAACAATAACTATGTTTGTATACAACATTTGGTTCAAAATTTTGACAAAAAATTCTCAAACAAATTTTTGCAGTGAAAATTTTGAACAAAATGTTGTATACGAACGTATTTTATTGCTTTCTAAGGCTTTTCTCAAAATATCAACTTGATATCTATTTCGGTGTAGACGTGAGTTGTTGCAGAAAAAAGATGACGGTAAGGTAGGAATCGGGTAAGTTTAACATGACCTTAACCGAACAATTTTTTATTGTTATCAATTTCCTACTACTTCAAATGGAAATTTATCAATTTTCTTCAATATTATTCTGTTCCTATTTTTTATTTTTACAAGCAAATACAGTCCTGAAATTTTGTTTAATCAGTATAAATGCGCAACAATATTTGCATCCTTGCTTTCTTTTTTTGTACGGTTGTATACAGTAAAAATTCTGTGTAATGATTAGGATTATAACTGTACAGTGTGAAAGATGACAAGAATTGCTCATCACGCACAATTGACTGTTTAGGGCGCAATTGAACAGAAGATAGAAAAAACACTTTTCTTATAATTTGTGGAGGAAGGCTAGAGAACGGAGAATAGCCTCATTGAAGGCCATAAAAGTATTTTACGCGTCGCTCCAATTAGTTGATATTTATCATTTAGCTCGATCTGTGGTCGGTATTTTAAGAAAATAGTGAAGGTCATAAAATAAGCAGTTCTCTTATGTTTGTACCATGTTTTAAAATAAAATATAAAAAAGTATAAATTCGACCGTCATTATTACTACTTCCAAGTCTTAGGGGAGAAATTTAACCTCTTAAAAGAAATATTTCTGTAAAGTTATTCTTATATTTTGATGGTGAAATTTAGCCATAGCTACAATATTTGCACAATATTGCGGCACAAATAGCTGGTTTCTTCATTACATATATACACTCCTTCGAAGTTTCATGAATAATATCCTTTGGTGATATTTGTTTTGAAGTGTCAGCTCAATAAAAACTGTATGATCTTAGAAGATTGGTAGAATCGTTAAAATAAGTGAAGGGCTGAATTTATATATATCAGATAAATTTTATACTACAGGTGATAACTAGCCAAGGAAGGGAATTGACCATTTAAACTGCATAGCAACAAACTTAAAGTTGCATTAATCAAAAAGATCAGAGTAATGATCTAACCTCAAAACAAGCTCGCGAGGTTCTTTAATGAATTGTGGTATTTTTATTATACAATTATGAAGCAAGGGATTTAATCTATGAATTTTACACGATTTCATCTGATTAAAAAAACATTAAACCAATATCGATCGAATAATCGATTTTTGATCAGTTTCATATAACTTTCATATTCCTGGGTCGTAAAAATAGGTTCATATGCTTCTTTCAGTCACTTACGCTTGTTGATAATTAGACGTTGATTATTCTCAAAACTCAAAAATGAAACTCCGGAAATAAGAAGAATAGAAGCATTTTGAGGTTGAGGTTAGAAAGCACGCAATACTCCAAGCCATAAATAACTCACCTTTGAAAATGTGCATATTTAAAAACTTTCAAAGTTCATAAACCTACAATTTCTAACAAATTACAGTAAAACAGGAAGTGAACGTGGAACCACTTCCTCTTCTCGTCTTTCATCCGACAAAATTTCTAAAATTCGATTCGCTATGAAAATCGAATGTGATTGTTTTGTTTCTAGGAAGTCTTTCCCCGATAAAGCATTGCACTATTCGAGTGCCATTGTTTTCTTTTTTTATAAAATGAAGGTAGAAAGGCGGTAAAGTGAAAAACTTGGCACAGCGATCGACCAAGCTGTCAGAACGCGATAGAGAGGATGCGAGGGAGTAAAAGAAATAAGAATGAGTCAGTGAGAGAGAGATAGGAACTTACCTTCCGTGCGCGTGCGAATAAGACGGAGTGCGGCGGGAAGGAGACAACGATTGTGGGAGGAAACCCAGGAAAGCGGTTTACGTAGGAAAGCGAGATGAGAAAACTGGAAGTACGCACTCGGGTCACAAGTTTTCAATAGTTGCGTGTGATTACGTAAGCATGTTGTAGTCGAAGAAGGAACATAAAATGCACTGAGAAGGGAGACGATGGTTTGCGATTGTCGAGATCACAGAAATTCACCTTCGCGTATCAAAAGGATTTCGAACATCCGCGGGGTATAACTGATTTCGCGAACAAATTTCGGCACATGGAATGCACAAGCTAGAATTTCATACGGTTTGTTTGATATAATCGCGATCGGTCAGAGGTTCAGCTGATGCGCGATCTTCGAGATGACAAAGCCAGCCAAGCGCCCGGTTCGAGTTCCTGACCTGCCTCTCTCTGGTTCGCGTTTCTGACCCCTAACGGCTAACTTTATAACTAGGAAGGGAGCGCGAGTGGAACTGCGGATTTGTTGTCTCTTCCGGTTTACTCTTGAGCGCTTCAAATTTGAATTGGTAAATTTACGTGTAGTGTCTTTAATTCTTTTTTTCTATTTAACGAAATTAACATAGGGACCATATCGATGATTAGGAGTGGTTTATTTTTTCTGTTTATTTGTGTAGTTTATGAAGATTTGATAATGCACGTTTGCCAGCATTTGAAAACGTTATTTCATGAGTGTAAGATGGCGTTAGGGGATAGCATATTTCTTGTGGTCGGGAGGGTTTTTTAACACGATCACGTAACACTTAAGAATTGCAAGTAGTTCTAAAAATTGAAGGGCGACAAAAAAGTTGTTATCAAACATTGGATAACGCCTACACTTATATTTTATACCAATTTTATGATTATTTGAGCCACCTATACAGAAGACATCCTTTGAGTTTCAGGCGACTCGAACCATCTTTTGTGGCCGGGAAAATTTTTTTCTAAAAATGTAGTTTCCGAATTGATCTCGTGAACGATGCAAGATATCACAAAAAAATGAAAGGCATTCTTCGTAGAATTTTTCCAAATAACCCATTTTGTGGACAAAAAGAAATTATGAATACCACATGAAACTCATGGAATGTCTTCTTTCCCGCAACTTTACGAGTATGGATTTGAATGTTGGCGTTTATTTGAAAACAAAAAACAAATTTTCCCTTGAAATACTATATAGTTTCTCGATATAATTGGATATGTATTTCGATTTTCCCGGATCCTGGTGAATTTTACCGTCCTCTTCAGAAACTACTCGGAGGAAGAAGTTCAAAATAAACCATTTTTATATTCTTAAACAAATAGTCGTCATTTTCTTAATTTTTAACTTTCTTCTCCGACGAATTTTGAGAGGACACTTACCACGAAACGAATAAACTAAATTATCTAAATCAGACGGAGATGTAGAATACATTTTTCTTTTTGTCAAACAGACGTAAAAATTGAAATACTCGTAACTTCGTAAAAAATTTTTCTTCTCAGATTATGCGTATATTAAGAAACTCAAATATTCGTATGGCTGTGAAAAATATTTTTTAAATATTCAGTGTTGCATAAAAATATTGTTCTTTCCTTTTTTTTCAAAAAAATCCCTTTTCAATTATATTTGATTTCGTTAGTAAACATCAATTTTGAGCTGAAATTCATGTGTCTCGAAGGCAAAATTTGGAACGCCTAATTTGTGAAATAGTTATTTACCTGATTCCTTCATCCCAAAAGACGGTCGCAAACATAATGAGTGGAAGACAATTCAACTCATAAAATTACTTCATCTAAAAAAGACGGAACTAAAAACGCAATATAAATTTTCTGGAAGCGTTTATTCTGCATTATTCCATGACATCAGCCGGAAGAAACAATTTGCTTTTTCTGGTAGTATTTTGTTTTTATCGCGGCGCGCGCATTGGGATTTAAAGAACTTTTGAGAACGACATACTTCGATGATTTTTAGGAATATTTGTTTAAAATTGAATTTATAAAAAGTTACGATGTCGCAATAAAGAAATTCATGCACATTATAATATTCATCTAGATTATACATATTATGTGTATTTTGTGATACACTAAGAGCATTATACATAAATATATTCCGTTCATCGTCAAAAATCCTGTTCACTCAATTTTATTTAAATGAAAATAATGTTTTTCATTCATTCTCATCATTGACATTAAACAAAATTCAATCATCAGGATTTGCAATGATAGGATAAGATAGATGGATGAATATAAAAATAATGTTAATAGAAGTGTACAAATTATCAGTTACAATTAACCGATTGAATTCAGTAAACTTGATAAACTTCAATCTGCTGATAGGAATTTGCACCCTATTTATTGCTAGTTCACATTGTAAATACCAAATTTTACACAATGAATTAAGAATTGCAAATGAAAAATGTATAATACTGATCTTTTGCCTCTATTTTTGCCATTTTTGTACGAGTCAACAGTCTTTTGGATACTGCGTCATGCCTGATATTTAAGTATCAAAAGTGCGAATTTAAGTTTACCTATCAGGACTTGAAATATTATCCTTATCCATTTATTGGTAGCGTCATCATTATTTGCAATTTTACTTACTTTATAATGTGTAAACATCTATTTTTCTTGAAAATACATTGAATTTTGTATTGTATATCGTATACATTCTTATCACATTGTTCTTAATAATGAAAATCTATTACTCGATGAACAGCTTGAACTTCAATGTACGTTAATTGGCAAGTACTGTCATAACAGTAAGTTTAGCACACTTTTAGTGAAATAAAAGTAGTTTTCCGACCTGCGAATCTGATACCGATGATTTATCTTTTTATATCTATTATTATAAAATACAAAATTTTGAAAAACAATGTTTCAAGCAAATTAATTATTCCATCGAAAAAATTATGAATCGCTACACACTTGTGGTTTCATCTATCGTATTTGACTCTAATACATTTATATAAATGTATTTTTGAATTTCATAGAATGCCGATGAATTTTTAGTAAAAATTTTATCTTGGGATCGTTATAAAATCTCGACCTAATGATCCTTAACCACAACAGATAAATATCTCTTCCGAAATAATTAAAGGAGTGCATGATGAATTCCATTTCTAAACATGCCTCATCCACTTAAGCAGTGTTTGGCTATAAATGAAACTGAACAAAATAACCCTAATGCAATAAGATAACTAAATAATTTACGTATATAATAAACTGTATATAATATTTATGTATATACAGTATCAGTAGCTGCTCAGTTTGAAGTCATAACTAGTACGTATGTTTAGTCCTCAATTTTGTGCAGATTCTCCTTTGAATACAGCTTTTCAAAAAAATAGAAATTATCTTAAATTTCGAAAGCCAGTGAGTTTGGTCAGACCAAAGAGCCTTCTATGTTTACTATCATTGGAAGATTTTGCAGTTCTTTCAGAATCTGATGGATCGTTTTCTTTACCCCAAGCCCCCCAAGTACGCCTTGGAGATTCAATCCCAAAAGGACTGTACAACTTTGTGGGTGTTCGTCCCAGTAAATGACGGGATCGAGTCTGAGGGGTTGCAGATTTTGCGGCATTGACATCTGGAGTAAACTGTTCTTCTAATCTTTGACGCCTGCGTGTAGATATTTTAAATCTCTGGAATACAGGAACGGATACATATGAGATATTGTAAGGTTTCACGTTCAAATCGTCATAAATCTATATTCAAACTAAATACTCATATTGAAACTTTAAAAATACAATACTTTTTAACTGCTTTTACATTATTAGCTTTTGGAAACAAATTACGAAATTTTGCGGAAATGAAAAAAAGCAGTTGTGCAAAGATCAAATTTGAACAACATACTCTTGAACAATATTAAAAAAGAGGAAAGAAAAAGAAGGCAATCTCTTTTTCCCTTCCTCTTCTCTCATTTGGTTTTCTTTTCATTTGAATAGATACATTTATAAGGGTGATTTTGAGAGCAAGTTGTCCGAATTGGATCGTTAGATTCCTGGTTTTCTTAATTTCTAAGAATTTCGTAGTTGAATTTTAATTTTGAACGTGTAGAAGGAACCATTCTATCCGAAAATTCGTAATTTACGTGTTCAATATATATTTTATATAATCGACTCAAAATATTTTCAACTTGAATAATTTACGAAATAAGTATTTATGAAGCTACAATTTTAGGATTTGAATTTTCCAAAATAAGAGGCAAAGTTATTGAAAATTTCTAAATTTTAGGCCTCAAAAAATAATAGGTATCAAATTTAAGGTTTGGAATATTCAACATTGGCAAATTTTAAAATGATAGTTCAAAGATGAATGATCTCCGATTCAAATTAAAAGAATAACAAATGAAGTAAATAATTTTAGATCAATGGCATTTGAAACTGAACAATTTTTTATTGAATCTTCAAACGCACAAAAATCGTTATTTCAAATTTAAATTTCAGAAAAGGCGTATTTCAAAATAAATAGTTGACAACTTTACTATTTAAAGATATTGAAAGCCTAAATATAGTTTAAATGTAGTTCACTTTGAATTTGAGGAATTTCTATGCACTTCTGGGTTCTTTTTCGACAAACGAAAAAAAATCTTTATCTTAAAAACTGTGTGTCTTCAAATATCTTTTCAAAATATTATTGACTTATTGCAATACATATTTATCCTTAACATTATCATTCATATTATTATTATTTATTTAGTTCCATACAACTTGGTACATGAACATTTTGAAACATCACCATTTCCATTAAAAAATGTTTGATTATTTTAACATTCATTGAAGTTATTCCATTGTTAAATACAATAATATTTAGGTGTCTTTGGAAATGAAGCAGTTTAAATTACATTCTTTCATTATTTTTCGCACTTGAGCGACCTCGGTTGTTACATTCTCATTGCAATTGGGGCATTAGAGCAGGTGGTAGAAATAGCTGAGGCCAAACACACTTTTTAAAAACTCCTTTGACAAAAGTTCATATTCTAGCAGGAAAAAAACAGAGAAAAACATGACCCAAAATATAAATTAAAAAAAATTATATATTATTGCATGCATTTGAGAAAAATTAAATTAGTTTAGCAACAAACCTGCGATATGTTGCCAAAAGTAACCTTTACATTGGATAGAGTCTTTGAAATCCTTTCAGCTCCGCTCTGCAAAGCTTTTCTGGAATCAGTTGTAACATTTCCGAAACTCAAATTGTGCCAGCTTCTTCCCGATCCAGAGTTACCGGAACAATCTTTTTTTTCAGGACCCTTAGTTTCCTTTCGAAATGAACTATTCGCCGTTGAATCATCATTCTCAAAACGATCCTGTAATCGTCTTCTTAAACTCTTCCGTCCCTTAGGGAGATCTAAAGAATTTCCGACATTTAAAATATCGCGATGAAATACAAACGAGACGCTTCGCGAGTCAGGTGGCATGTTTTTAACGCTTCACTGGTGTAATTACTCAAAAAATCAACTGATCCCCTACCCGATTTGATTTCTGGATTTATTACGACAACTTTATCTTTGATAACATTCAGTCTGTTACATGAATTGTTGACTTTCTATTAAAACCCGGATTAAGTGATGCCAGAAGATGGAAAATACAGAAAACTTATACCGCTTGACGGATGGTCAGTACAGCAAGCTGTAAGTGGCTGTAAGCATGCAGACAACGGTTTTCTTGAATTCATACTCGGATAACTTCGGTTCTTGTCGGGCGTCACTGGTGAAACGGGTGAAACCACGTATAAAATAGGACCTAATTTTTCAGGTACTTTTTGGGAAGCAGATTTTATAGGATAAATGAATATCATGCAGCATAAATTTCAATTGGTTGCTATAAATATATAAACATGTAAATCTGAGCCATCTTCAAAGATGATATCTATAATATCATTCATATTCTTTTTTAATGGAAAGACATGAGAATTAAGAAATTAATACACCCCTGGGCTATATCAAACAAAAAGGAGAAAAAGATGAAGTGCGCAAGCCTGGATTTTCGCTTTTTTGTCGTGAAATGCAACATAACCTAAAATCCCGTTGTGCCGTTGAGATTCTTGAAATAGTTGAGATAGCAATTGCTGGAGTTACAACTTTACTTTACAAGTCTAGTTACAAGTTTGTTTGTAAATGGTGTAAGTGGTGTTACTTCGCAATGCTTGAAAGGGATATTGTTTGTGTGTGGGAAGACGACGCACGCTCGTAGAAACGTGAACAGGAAATTCGCGAATTTTGCCATTCGATTTGAGATGCGGGATTATGCTGAATGCAAACCCTGCAGACCATTTATAGCATCCAAATGAGATTTTCGAAATCCCAGGACAAAGGGAAAATTAAAAAAGATCGCGAATGCCGGAGAATGCAATCGTTATCGGGATGTTCGTGTGCGTCACGTCGGTAATGTCGAGTGCACGATCAAGCGTAACTTTCCGGTGTGACACTTGAAGTCTAGTTTCGTTTGATTTATCAATAATTTGAGCCTTCCTAGTGCTTCAATGGAGAGAATGACTTATTCCGCGCGGAAAACGCGAGACAAACGAACTAAAAGTGTCAACTGTGATCGGGGGTAGTGATCGGCGTTAAAATGGCAATCTCTAGTTGGATGATTTGGGGTAGGAGTCTTCGGAGTAGCAGGCCTCATCGGAGTACGTAAAAAGCTCAAGAGACGTGCTGATTTGATTTTCGGTGGTCTTGTAATGATCCCTTTGCTTTTCCAGGTCGGCAAGATAACGAAGACAGTTGCGTAAAACTCGATCTGTCAAAAGGTTAGTGACCTAACCTCTTCTCCGGTACTAGTGATATGCCTTTCTTTTATCATGCTCTTAAGATGCTTAACTTGGTTTACATTTTGTGTGCGCATCTTTTTTTTATAAAAGATCTCAATAATTCGAGCATGCCAACTAGTCATTTTTTCCACTTTTGGTCACTTTCAAAATTTTGCACTTCTGTAAGTATTTCCTCTCTTCCAGGTTATTACTCGTTTGTTTTTACTTTTTTTTAATATATTCTTGACTAGTGCGGATAGTTGTAGGCTCTTTAGGGGTGTTATGGAGAGAACATTTGGAATGAAAACGAATTAGTTACTCTCCCTGTAACACGATGAAGATTATATCTCTTATTATTCGTTGGAAAAATGTGGCTGTCATTAGTTTTTGCTGCAGTCGATTATTTTCTAAGAAACTGAGATACTTATAAAAACTTTTCATTGGTTATTGCGTCATCTGGTCTTGGGATTCGAACTTGTTCTACCCAGAGTACCTTTTTGCATATTTGTTAACAATGAAGGACGATAGTATATTTCCCTAGAATATCCGTTATTTTTTATTGAATTTTGTATCTGCATTATTCTCCATGATAATTTATAACAGGCTTATTCAAAATCAGAGTTAGTATGATATCTGTTTTTTCTTTTTCATTGCGAAAGACAAAAATCTGTCAACTGTTCGAGGTTGATGAAGAGGTTAATGAATCTTATTTTTTAAATAAAGATGAAAGCACACAATATTCATTGGTAAATAACATTTTAATGTATACATGTGTACAGACAGACATTTTTACATCAATCTCGAAAGAAAATAATTTAAAATGGATCCTTTTTTCAATATCATTGAACCTTTACAACATATTAACAATTTAATTCTTTTTTTCACTTACATTATTATTTTTGAAATGACGAGAAAGTTGATGCAAACATGCATCATAAGAACTAGTTGTTATCTCATAAATTGTTGATAAAGTGCAATTTTGTAAAATTGGAATATATTTATGCACACAAATTTATCGAAAAAACAGTAAATGAATTTTTATCATTCAGTGAGATACATATTCATGTTTTAGATCTGAAGGAAAACATCAAAGAGGCTTTAACTAATATCTGCCAGCGTCAAGGTGTTTCTAGCATAAAAAAGCTTGCTTACCTTAATGCTATAGTGAAACTCGTGACTGAAAACGACGCTAACGACTTTGGTTACAATGCTGGTCAACTGTTTTGTTGGTAAGTTTTCACGAGAATCCATGGGCACAGTTTACGAATATGTATCTTAAAGTTTAGAAACATCCTACCGTACCAATTCTTAAAATATGAATCACAAGTACCATCTGGGTGGAAAATATTAGAAATAATTATATTTGGAAACTATATGAATAAGATACTTTTCATTGCAGTTATGAATGATTGATTGTGTTTTCACTTTCCTAACTGAACAGGTGTTAAGTTGAGAAAATTTTTAAATTACTTCTCAATTCGAAACATTCTAAATAAACCATTCAAAATGATAAAAATAAAAAAAATATAACAATTTTTTTTTAACCTTATTGTTTTGAATTAGAAGTTTCCGAGTAAATAATTTCATACTACATAAAACTTTTCCATGTTTGAAACGTATAATTCTTATACGTTTAAAAAATGTAAAGTGTTAGTATAAGAAAATGATAATAATAGAATAATATTATAATTAGTATAATCTTATTTATCTTATTTTTTTCTATAAGACATTTAGAAATAAATATGATTCAAATAATATGTTGAACAAATTGAATTATGATTTCCACAATTTTAATTATCTAAGCTGCAACTCCCTTAAAGAAAACAATTTTCAGATAATTGCATTCAGAATTTAATTATTTTTTATCCAAAATTCAAAATTTAGAAATTTCAAATGTATGCAATGTAAAAATTTAAACCTACGTATAATCTAATTTTGAAAGTGTTAACTTTAAAGCGTATGGAATCTAACAATTTTTAACATTCCAAGTTATCCTTCTGAAATTCATTATAAATTGTTTAAGAGCTCCTAAATAAATGAAATTTTTAAATTTT
>WSXT02022413.1:0-14086 GCA_011762715.2 Neuroterus valhalla | reverse complement strand
AGACGAGTTTGAGCAGCTGTTTTCGGAGCCGCCCCAATAAAAAAAGAAAATTAAAAAAATTTTTTTTAAGTAGTTTAATATATGTACTTTCATCTGTGAAAAAATTAATTTTCAAATATTCTTTTATCAATAAATGGAATTTTTTGAAAAAAACTTGTTTTTTGGAGGAACCTGGCCTTAAAACTTTTTTTACAGTTTTTTGCCATAAAAATCTACAAAATCCATGTTTAAAATATTAGGTAAAAAGCTTTGAACACATTTTGGATTTTTTTCCGATTCTTGATATTTTTGGGGATTAAAAATTACAGCCTTCCCCGGCAGATAGGGGGATGAAATTTTTTTTGCAATCATCTACCATGAAAATCTACAAAATCCATGTTTAAGATACTAAGTCAGAAGCTTTAAAAACTTTTTAGAATTTTCAATCGATTTTTTACACCTAGGGGTTGAAATCGACTGCTCCCTCCGGCAGCTAGTGGAATGAAACTTTTTTTTACAGTTATTTTGGATTTTTCGTCTACCATAAACGTTGCAGACTTCAGTTCCATGTTTTTATTGCAATCCCTGATGATGTCCTGCGTTAGATGGGAAAACGTTGGAATAACGAAAATGGAATCTCGACGAGAAACGAAATGAGATCTGGTCAAAAACTGAAACACCATTCAAATTTATTTTTCAATGTTGATAATAAAAACAAAAGTAAAAAATGAGAATCTGAAACTGGAGAAACAATATGCTTCAGGCAGAGAGCAGCCTGGGTTCTCTGGGCTTCTGAAGTGCTGGGAGAATTTTTTTACCCTGATAAGGGTGTTGGGTGAACACCGAAAAGTCGGTAGATAATTCGAATATTTTTATTTTGTGTTTTTTTTTGGAAAAAAAAGACTGACGATAAAAAAATAGGAAGAAGGGGATTTGGAGGCTGCTTTCTTTTTATCTTTCCTCTTTCTTTTCTTCACTCTTTTTTTCATAATAGGTATATTCGAAAGTTTTTATCCAAATTTGGTCGTTAGATTCTTGGTTTTCTGTTTGATTTCCGGGGATCGCAGATTTCAAAACAAAAGTAACTTTTTTGTTACACAATAAAAAACAGCATGCTTATTTTCAATTTTTAAATGCTATCATTGAGAACCCTTATATTTATTTGCATTCAATTTTTCTCTGGTTAAAATAAAAAAAAAAATGATTTAGTTGAAAAGTGTGGAGTGATTTACTTTTCTATTGTCATTAACATTATTTCCTGTGTCAATAACTGGATTTAAATGAAGCACGTGCCCTTTAATTTGAACAGGTAGATTGTTAAACGTGAAGTTTGAAACACGTCGACGGCGCGGCGGTAGTTAATGATGATAAGCTCGTCTCATAATTGGATAGGGGAAGCCCCTCATATCGATCTGATGGCTGTGTCAGCAACACCCTCCATGAATTTCCTCTGAACAATAAAAAGACCATTTTTAACGATATTTTCTTAGAATGTATCAATTTTATCGATGAAAAATTTTAACAGATAATTATTTTTTTAGACCGCTGCACAGTGGTTCAAAATCGAAAAGTTGTGTTCATAATCGCCTACAGGTAGTATTTCTTAACCGATTTGAATGTTTTTTTCAATGCTCAACAATCAATTCTTAAGAGAATCGTAGTTTGCGATTTTTGAATTTGTTTCTCAGATCAACAATATATAAACAAAGAAAGTGACAAAATTGTCCATTTCAGGTTTGTGAATTTCTAACTTAGGAAAAAATGCTGAAATAAGCTCACTATTGGCCAGAATTATTGCAACTACTCTCATAGAACTCTCATTCTATTATTATTTAAGTTAATTATTATAAATAATTTTTATCGACAAATTCTTACCTTCGTGTATTTCTCATCGCAAACATTTTTTTACTCCGATTGCTAACATTTTTCATAAGAGTCATAATTTGAAACAATAAGTTATCATAAGTTAACAATTATTATTATTTTTATAAACCATTTGTATAAGCAAATTGTTGCTTGCGTGTATCTCCCATGGGAATTTTTTTTTTTACTCTAATTGCTAATATTTTTCATAAGAGTCATAATTTGAGACAAAAAATTATCATAAGGTAACAATCACCATTTTTATAAACAATTTTTATAAACAAATCTCTCAATCGGACATTTCCTCTTAGAAAAAAATGTTTTTTTCTCCAATTATGATTGTAGTGACATTTATTGCGATGACTGACCAAGCAAATAGAGTAATAAATAATTTGTGTGATTGTTATAAACAATTTTTTCAAAAACTGAGATTTACCTCGTTTAAATCTAAAAAGGACGGTTTTTACACTAAAATCATCCGACAATAAACTGTAGTTAATTCCAAAATTTGATAGGGGACACTGAATAGCAATTTGCGTAATTGTTAATAACAATTTCCATAGTTGGGAGCGAAAACGCTTCACTTGCGTTGTAAGGAGTCACTTATCTTTTATTTCTTTACTACGTATATCATTTTGTAACTTATAGAACAATTCGAATCCAAGGATGATTCGAGTTCTGAATCGTAATTTATTTATTTTAATTTTTTTATAGTAATTTCATTATTATTATAAATATTGTTCCTTTGATTCAGTATCACAAATAAGATTATCACCAAAATGTTTGAAGAAAAAATAACTTTTTTCTACGACCAACCGCCGATAGTTATAGATTGTTATAAAAATTGTTATCAACAATTACGTAAATTGTTATTTAGTGTCCCCCATCAAATTTCGGAATCATCTCTAGTTTATTGTCGGATAATTTGAGTGGGAAAACCGTCCCTTTTTCATGTAAAGGTGATAAATCTCAGTTTAAAAAAAAATGTTTATAACAATCTCAAATTTTTATTACTCCCTTTCGTTGGTTAGTCAAAGCAAGAATGTCACTCCAATAATAATCGGAGAAAAAAAAATTTTTCTGAGAGGAAATGGCCGATTGGGAGATTCGTTCATAAAATACACGCAAGCAACAATTTGCTTATACAAATTGTTTATAAAAATTTTAATTTTAACTTATGATAACTTATTGTTTCAAACTATGACTTATGAAAAATATTATCAATCAGATGAGAAAAAAATTTCTGAAGAGAAATACACGAAAGTAAGAGTTTGTTTTTAAAAATTATTTATAATAATAAGTTAAATAATAATAGAATCATTGCTGTTCTATGAGAGTAGTTGCGATAATTCTGGCCGATAGTGAGCTTATTTCAGCATTTTTCCTTAAGTTAGATAATGACAAACCTGAAATGGCCAATTTTGACTCTTTATTTGTTTATATATTGTTTATCTGAGAAACAAATTCATAAATCAGAAGCCACAATTCTCTTAAGAATTGATTGCTAAGAATTTTTAAAAAAACTTTTAAATCGGTTAAGAAATACGGCTTGTTGAGCAGAATACTTGGTATAATTGAAAGTAAAATATAATAACAGTATCAAAAATTATTCTATAATTTTTGTTTTATAATTTATAACCTAAGGAGCTGATTATAGTCAGAAAGAACTTAGAGAAGCAACAGCTTGCTTCGAATATGCATGAAGTTTTCCATAATGTTTTCTACTTCCTAAATATGTACACACCAACCCTTGTTCAAAGAGAGGTAATGTAACAGTTGAGAGTGCCTGTTCTCGAGGAAAGAAAAGAACTGACGCACGACCCAGAAAGAGTCATTTCGCTGATTTATTAACTTTGTCTAATTATAAACCTTACTTCAAGTTAAAAAAATGGCTCATTAGCATTCCTCTTCTCGTTTCTTCCTGAGGAAAAGGAAAGGCCATTCAAAAATGTGCCCACAAAAGGATATAGTAATAGTACACACGAGATAACGAAATTTAATGTCAAGCGATGAAAGTAATATGAACAATAATAAAGCATAAATACAAATTTTTAATGCATTATGAATTATTTTGAAGAAATATGCGTTACAATGGAATTCAATTGTGTCCCATGATATTTGAAAAACTGGACGATTCTGCCTGTCCAAAAGTGAATTTGTGTAATTCCATGCAGGCTTTACATTCCAAATTTTTTTGACGCGTATTCTTTTTTTTTAATATTCTTTAATGAAAAATAAAAGACACATATTTTTTTATTTCGTCATGATATACAAATTTTCGACTTTATGAATTTTTAAACTTTTGACGCTTGAAGAAAGTTCCTTTCAATAGTTGATACTATTGAAAAAAGTATTATATAAACAAAATATCTAACCATCATCAATCTTATAGTTTTTCCTCACCTCTCGAATGGAGACATCGAGAAATCGATCCAACCAATTTTTTATAACAAAAATTACGATGTAATGAACAAAGTAATATTTTTCAAATTTAGGCATCTTTTTCCGATTTCTTCCTCTTCTTATGTTTTCCAAACATTTCTGTAGATACTTTGAAAATTTCAGAATGGGCAGTTAGGAAGTGCGGTTGCAATAAATTTTCTAACTTTTGCGTTCGCACTCGAAGTAAGTGCTCGCTCAAGCTCGCTCCGCTTCCCGCGTTGCATGCTATGTGAAATCATTTACGAGCCATGTCACTTGTAATTTTTGGTTGTTTTTAGTTCCACTCAATATGAATTTACTATACTTTTATTATAAAATTTTAGAAAAATATTACTTTGTTTATTAAATCGTAATTTTTGTTATAAACAATTGGTTGGATCGATTTCTCGATGTCTCCATTCGAAAGGTAAGGAAAAACCATATATTTCATGATGGTTAGATATTTTGTTCATAAAATACTTTTTCCAATATTATCAACTATTGAGAGGAACTTTTTTCAAACGTCAAAAGTTTAAAAATTCAAACAGTCGAAAATTTGCATATCATGACGGAATAAAAAAATACGTGTCTTTTATTTTTCATCAAAGAATCTTAAAAAAAGTAATTCGCGCCAAAAAAAAATTTGGAATGTATAAGCTGCATGGAAGGACCCGATTAAATTTCCAATTCGAAGAAACTCTTAAATATGGACCATTTTTTGAAAATAACATTTCAGTATTATTTAATTTTGATGATTTCCAAACTTGACGTTATTAAATTTTTGTGTAAAAAGTCGAAGTTTTCAGTTCTGACTATTCGAGATTAAATTTATTCAATTTATGGTCCTTTTTGAAGCGGAAAATTCCCAAATTCAATGTTCACTTAATTTTTAAGTTTTCCTAGTTTAGATTTGGAAAGTACCTTTCGGTGGAACTGTCTCACTACGACTTTGAAGGATGTACTATTGTTATGTCAAATTCAAAATGTTGTCAGCTTAAATCCTTAAAAAATTAAAAAACCTATTTGTTTGCATTTTTTGTGGGGGCCCCGGGCCGCGGCCCCGTTGGCCCTGCCCTTAATTTGGCCCTGTTCTAATTGTTGGTTGTAAATAATTTTTTATTTTACTGAAGGCAAAATTTAGAAAAAAAAATAATTCAGCTGAGAATTATTTCGTTTTCTTCAAATAATAGTCACGTTAAGGTTTATGTTTTTGCTTCCCCTCCAGGCAAAAGTTGACATTCCTATTTAATTTCAATTTTATAGGGCTTGTTTTTATTTTTAATGTATTCTCTGCGAATCCCTTCTGTACGTTTTCATTCCAAAAAGCTTATTTAGGAGTTATACAATTGTTACTTTCATAAACAATATCATCTTTAGATACTATAGCTTAAGTGTTAAATAAGAATTTCAAGTTTTACCTGAGAGAAAGCAAAAACAAAAACTATAAATAACTATTTTTGAATAAATAATTTTAAGCCTTAGTATTTTGTCTAATTTTCGCCTTCAGTCTTCTTACGAAATTAGTTACAATCAACAATGAGAATATTTTCCTCGATTGATACGTTATTATTTCACATGCTCTCTTTTAACTTGGTATAACTTAAGTACATCCTAAATAAGCATTACCTGAATGCATTCTGAATGCATCTTTTCCATGCATTTTGTGCGGGGTTCTCTTTGAAATCGATCAACGATTAAAATATCTCAACATCGGAAAAAAGGATATCAATTGAACGTCTTATGTACTTGTACACCCATGAAATACCCTTTCTACTCAGAAACATAATCAAGAGTGTGTCCCACTATAACAAAGTTTTTCTACTGAGATATACCGGCATGTGAGTGTCCTACTATAACCTACCTTTTCTACTCGAATACGTAAAATGTGAATCTCACTGTTACACATGTTCACATCTCACCGTAACACATATGTACATCCATATCTTTCAAAAGCCCAGATAATCGATTGTAATTGAGAAGTTATTGGCGTTTTTGTGAGGCAAGGTCAGAATCATCCATTTCCGGTGTTTGTGTATTAGGGTGGTCCAAAAAATTTTTTCTCGAATTTTTATGCAAAACGCCTGGAAATTCGTTCGAATCCACCAAAAAATAACTGAATTTTTTTTTTTTTTTTTTTTGAAAAAAAAATATTTAGAATTGGCGCAAGTCTCATGAAGCTTAACACGTATTTCCCATAAGAAAAAAAAAATACGTTTTTGTAAATTTTATTCAGAATTCTCAATATTAGGTGTATCGAGTTCAAAAATCACCATTTCTCTTCACAATTAGTCATAGAATGCGAAAAAAATATTACTTTTCAAATATCACCTCCATAAGTCTGTTTGATAGGGTCCCGAAAAACCCCCATAAGTGAAAAAATGTGTTTTTCGAATTTTTGGCGCTGATTATGATTTTTGCGGTTTTTTAACGCAGATTGTTCCATATTCATGAAGTACTACTTTATGCTGATAATCAGATGCCTATTTAAATTGTTTAAAGAATTTATTATTGTTTTTAGCAACTTTCTCTTAGAAAAAGGTTAGAGTTTCGAGGTTTTTTTCTGAATTTTCCAACTGATTTTCAACCTTTCAGGTAAAGCGAGGTAATAATCAATTGAAGTTAACAAAAATAATTGTTTAAACAATTTGTTATTAATTATAACAATATTCTCTTAGAATAGTGCTACAAAGTTGCGGTTTTTTCTCTGAAAATTTTTACTTTTTGCCCACTTTTTACTTGAAGTGAGTTAATATGTTATTTAATTTGACAAAAATAGTTGTTCAGACAAATAAGTAATGCAAATCAACAAAAATGCTTATTTGAATAATTTATTATTGTTGGTTAAATTAGATTGTTTTTTATTTAAAACAAAGAATTCTTTTTGAAACATCAACCATCATATTTTTGATCAAAAATTTATATTTTTAGGTCGAAAATCCAACTCTTTGGTTTAAAGTTGAACTACTTTCTTAAAAATTCGATTTTCGTGTTGAAGACACACAATTTTACTAGAACATTCGAAATTTAAATTTCGCTGGATGAATCCAGCTTTTTTGTTTTTATGAATTCTTTTCTAACATTGGGAAAAGAACAAAAATCATTTTTCTAAAACAATGCAATAATATTTGAAATATGATTCTTTGTAATGTTTATTTCTTTTTGTTAAAATAAATTAAATATCAACTCACTTCAAGGGAAAAGTGGGTAAAAAGTAAAAAATTTCAGAAAAACCGCAAGTTTCTATCATCAAGCAAAGAAAATATTATTAGCAATGATGGTAGATTGTTTAAACAATTATTTTATAACATGAATTAATTCTTACTTTAATCTAATTGAAAAGTGATAAAAAATTCAAAATTTCAGGCAAAAACCGCAACTATGTAGTATTATTCTAGAGGTAGATAGCTATGAACATTTACAATTTGTTTAAACAATTATTTTTGTTAAATTGTATTGAATAATTACTTACTTTAAGTGGAAAGTGGACGAAAAGTTGAAAATTTCAGAAAAAAACAGCAACTTTGCAGCATTATCCTAAGGGATTATTGTTATAATTAATAAAATAAGTTGAAAAATTCAGGAAAATCCTTGACTTTCCAACCCTTTTCTATGAAAAAGTTGCTAAAAACAATAATAAATTGTTCAAACAATTTGAATAAACATTTTATTATCAGTGTAAAGTAGTATTTCATGTGTTTCAAACAATCTGCGTTAAAAAGAATCCCAAAAAAAATCATAATTAGCGCCAAAAACTCGAAAACCCCATGTACTTTCACTTATGGGGGCTTTTGGGACCCTATAAAACAGACTTATGGGGGTAATATTTGAAAAGTAATATTTTATTCGCATTCTGTGACTAACTGTGAAGAGAAATGGTGAATTTCGAACTCGATTCCCCTAATATTGAAAATTATAAATAGAATTTAAAACAAGTTCTTCTTCTTATGGGAAATACGCGTTGAATTTTATGGGGCTTGCGCTACCTCTAAATATTTTTTTTTTAAATGCGTTTATTTTTTTGTGGATTCGAACGAATTTTCCGGGCGTTTTGCATAAAAATCAAAAAAAGAAATTTTCTAATGCATTTTTGCACCATCCTAATGTACGCATGCATCTTTAAATGACATACCTTTTCTACTTGAGCAAACCGTTGTGACATAATATATATCTTCTGCAGATGAAATAGAGTTAAAATTTTGAATCGAATTCATAAAAAAAGTTGTCCTGAAAATTTGTTAAAAGTTGACCTAGCCAACCCTGATCATGTGTGTATCTTCCAATTCATGTATTTTCTACTTATATGCAACGTTATGGATTCGTCTAATCATAACCAGCATTTTCTACTCGTATATAACTCATGTTTGCGTCTCACCATACCGTGCCTTTTCTACGTGGATATAAAGTGACATAATTCGCAGAAAAGGCTTTACATTACATACTCGGATTATATAATAGCTAGTAAAAAAGACGTATCTAAAAAGCATAGCTTGCGATTATAATTACCATTTGAATCAAAGACTTAGAACTTAGACATCGAATTCAGAGATTCCAAAACCTTTCATTTGAACGTACTCAAGCCTAAGCAACTGTACAATTTCAATTTTTTGGAAAAATGAAATGTTTTCACATCACATTCTAATTTACTCTATTCAAAATTCGAATTTGAAGGAAAAATCTGCAATAGAAGTTTAATAAATTTTTCTCTTTGTAGTTGCATGTAATTAATTTGGTGGCTATTGTAGTTCAGAATTAAAAATTTGTTATCTTTATCAATTTAAATGGATTTTCAAAATTTGAATTGGAATAAAAATGTTGTTTTATGCTCTTCAGATTCGAAATCCGTTTCAATTCAAAGACATTTTGGCCATACATTTTTTCAAATAAAAATATTCGAATTCGAATATTTGATAAAATCATTCGTTAAAATTTAATTGCTTTGCTACTTGATATCCTCTAAAATTTATTTGAAAAATGTCTTCTCCTAATGTGCTTATTTTCCATACAAAAATTTTATAGAAGAATTTTTTTCATGTTTTAGGTTCAGGAGCTCTTCAATGCAATGAAGGAACAATCCTCAACAAGATATGAAAAGGACCGAGAAGTTCCACAAAGATCTTTCAGCAGTGCTGCGACCTTGACAAGTATAGGTGCCGACATATCACCAAGTTCATCACACTTTTTTGAGGTAATTTATTAATTAATTAATTTATCCTAGATATGATAAAAAATCTTCGACTCTTTAGTGCAATCACTTTGATAAAATCAAGTATCAACACGAAAAGTTGAACTACATTTCAGTTTTATTTTTGAACTTATTTTCACAATTTTACAATAAGTTAATATTGTTATGTTTTTTATGTGTTTATTCTAGGTACTATACTTGGGGAAAATAAAATTAAACCAAGGAAAACTACCCCATGGAAAGTTACCTCATTCAATAGTCTCTCAAACATTCATAGACGACGCCCTCGTTAAATTACGGGGACGTGGACTAGAAAAATCGAAATCTTCTGCAAGTAATCTACTAGCTCAGTGCCAACAGCTCAAAAATCAAACAAGTACTTCCGATATTTTGTCCAATGTCAGGAGAGGGAGTGTGGTCAGTAAAAATATAAATTCTCAAAATAAAGAACAATAAGGTACGAATGTTACGAAACATTTCATTTTTTTTGGTTTGTTATTTTTCCTTTATTATAGAATCGAAAACAAAACGGTCATCTCTTCCCATTTTGTCCCAGTGTGAGAAAAAAAAAGTGAAAATATTTTGAGTTTTTTCCCCAACGAAAATGAAACTCTTGCAATTTTATATTCTGTTCGTCCTTAATCATAATCTAGAATCCTTAGAAAATTTAAACCTACCGCATTATGGTATATAATTTTGTTTCTGACCCATGTGAGAGTTTAAAAAGCGGTTATAGATGAACAATTGAAAATCTAAGCATTATATTTGGAATAATTTTTTATTTGAATTTCATAAATAAGTTAATTCAAAATTAATAGCGTTTAAAATTGCTCAATTTTGGATGAGAATTCCTTTATAAGTTTATAATTTTCTCACAGAACAATTGAACAATTTTAAATTGAAAACGTTCTATAATGTATGATTAGCAATTCAAGTATTGAAAATTGAATAATTCTAAACTCATATTGTTTACCATTTGAGAATCTTAGATTGAAAGTAGTGATAGATAGGCAGCTTTGAGTTTGATTTGTTGGGAATGGAATAATGTGAATAATAGCTTGTGGAATGGAGTAATTTTGGATTAGAACCATTTAAAAATGGTTTTTAAATTCAGGCCCTTGAAATTGATTGATTTTATATTTATTCTTTAATATTCAACAGCAGTTGAGCAATTTAAAAATATGTTGGAAGTTGGGAATCTTGTTATTGTGCATCTTTGAACACCTAATTAAAATTCTTTATCCTTAACCTCTCGAGTTTGCAATTTTGTAATTTGAAACTGGAGTTTAGGCTATAAAAATTTGAAATTATTTAGCTCTGAAATTTCTTATTCTTAGAGTCTTTATGCTATAGTCTTTGAGATCAAAACTGTTCAATTCGTGTGGCTCCTATTTTGTAAGTGTACAAATTTAAATGCTTTTCACGTGGAGGTTAGCCAATTCTGGAGGCCACTACTGTGAAATCAGGCAATTTAGAATTATTATTTTCGAAATACTTTATGATCAGTTAGGCCTTCAAATTGAAGTTATAAAACTTCGAATAAGAAAAGTTTCATTAAAACTGAGAAGCATTGAATATTTAAATAGATCAATAAGTAATCCATAATATTTAACTAACTTTGATTAGAGTTTTAGTATTTAATACTTCAAACATAAAAGTGATCAGTTTCGTTGGATTTCAGTCCCTAACCTGAAAAACAAAACGAAAGCAAAAACGATTTTCCATTTTGATAATGTTACGTAACGGTCGTTCCAATAAAATTCAACATTCCTAGTGAAGCAAATCCTCTAAGTTTGTACAACTTTGATTTCTTACTGCAGGATTCGAATGCCAGTGAACTAGGAAGTACAGATAATGTATCAGGTAGTAGTTTATCTCCCACATCTCCTACTAGTCCTCTGGGAACTGCCAAGATCCTGGGTGGTTCCGTAGAAACTCTTCCACTCAGACACAATAATATATCAGAGAGTGATGAACAGGAAAGCAAACAAGTGCCAAAGAAGAGTAGCAGTTCCAATATACAATTACCTGACGCGATGAGGAATCGTGCAGCTTCCACTGGGAGTGTTTTAACTCCAAGGAGAAATTCCTCTGTTGATGGCAACGATGAGCATAACCGTACTATGTTATTCCAGGTTAATATCAATTAATAATATTTTCAATACATTATATCCTGTTTTAATTTCATTTACAGATAATCACAGATACAGTCACAGATTCAGTTCCATTCTGATTAATGATTCCAGGTCGGTCGGCAAGATTTACGCCTGATCAGTCCGGACCGAAAGCAAGTCTTACTTCACAAGCAGCTCAAAAATGTAGCCACTTGTGTACAAGGAATCGCGAATCCAGAACATTTCGGCTTCTTATGCAGGGATCCTGGCGTTGAAAGTTTCGTCGCATACGTTTTTAAATGCCAATCTGAATCTGTAGCTGATGATTTAGTAGGAGGTAACTGCCTTCTACTCGTTTAAAGAATCTCATTCTTTTTTATTTATTTATTTTTTCCTTTTCATGCAATTAAATATATTGTTTCAGCCATATCTCAAGCATTCATTTCTGGTTACGAGGGGAACCGAAAAGATAGACACGCTGTCTTCTCCTGCGAACATTGCCCGATGGTTTGGTACAAGAAACTAGTTCAAGAAATCGACGGTACGTTTTCTGAGCACAGTTCCTAATTATATCTCAATATTGTTTTTGTAACGAATTTTGATAAATTTGTGTGTCTTTTCAGGGCAAAATGATAGGAAGACACAGAGTATTATATTCTCCCGAATGGAGATGTTGTCAGAAGAAGAGCATGAAATCATTGTAACTAAATTCAAGGGTTCTGAAGCTGGAGGCTCAGGTGCTGGATCGAGTATTCGCGAGCAGAATAACTTTTTGATGGCGCTTCTTCGGGCTCACTGCGAATCAAAACAATCTAGACACGTTCACGATACTGCAGAAAACAGGTACAACTTTTGAAATTAATTATTCCTATATCTACGTATTTGTATCCTTTATTAAAAAAAAAAATTCTAATTGAAATTGTTTTATTTTCTTCCCTCAGGAGTGAATTTTTGAATCAATATCTAAGTGTCGGTGTTGGAAGTACAATATTCATGAAAGCAAAACGTTCCCTGACGAATAGTTTTGACAATCTAATGAAAAGGAAAGGGTCAAGAGACGACTTTTCTCTGCCATCTCAAATTCGAGAGTCCAGTCAATATAGCTCGGCGATACATAAGGCTGGTAGTCAAAGTCCTGTGAATTTAGGATCGCAAACAATCACAGAGGTTTCTCCCGAATCCGATAGACCGAGATCACTCCGAGTCTCTCCCGAGCAACAGTTGACTGTAAATACAAGTCCAAAGAGTCCTATGATGGATATGTAAGCACTCCTCAGTTTTTTATAAAATTTAAATTAGATCATTACGAACCCACTTCGGAGATCAGAAATAGTGTATATAGTGAGATAAATTTTCAAAAATACTAGCATAATAGTGCCAGGCCCTGGATCGACTAGAATTATTTTATTAAAAAATCTCTTAGTAACCTGAGTCGCATGGAATTTCGGGGGATTTATTCCTCTAGGAATACAAAGTAGGAGTTCTCGATAAGGAACTTCATGTTTGTAATACATTTTTTTTGCAAAGAAAACGAGAATTATATACGTATAATGAAATACATGAAATCTTTCTTAAATTTTGAACTTATCAACTTGCATTTTGAACTTGAGTGCCTGAATTCATCAACTTTGTTAATTTGAAGGCTCCTTTTTAATTGGGGATAATTCTTAGGTTTGATTTCTCTTTTGTAAGTACAATTTTATGCAAACTCGAAAATTTTCTGTTCCGTTTAATTTCAACTTCCGATTGCTCCTAAATATGAATCCTTCCCAGTGAAATTCTTATTGATTGGTGAGAATTTCGGATTTGAACTATTTTCATAATCAGGGTGGCGACTCGACCGGGAAACCGGGAAATGACCGGTAATTTAATTAAAATACCAGGAATCTACTTGACTTAATTTTAAATGAAGGAAGTAATCAAAGCAGTCTTTACAGTAAAAGTAGTATTCCAAAGAAGAAATTTTTCCGAATTATGGTGGCAAACTTGTTTACATTGTTTATTTCAAATTTATCATTTTTTAGTTAAAAAATCAATTTCTTGTTGAAAATTGAAACTTGCTTGTTAAAAATCAAATTTTTGGGTTAGAGTTGCATTATTTCGATTCAAAATTCACCTCTGGTTGAAGCTGTTACTACTTTGTTAAAAATCGATTAATATTTTTTCGGTAAGAATTCAAGTATTTAATTGAACATTTATTTTTTTTAATTAAACTATTTCTTTGAGAATTTATATACTTTGATGACATTTCCTCTTTTTTTGGTTAAAAATTCATCTTCTTGCTAAAAATACATCTATTACCGTTGAAGATTCTCAATTATGTATGAGAATTCATCAGTTTGGTTAAAAATCAATTTCTTTAACTGAAAATTTAACTGTTCCATTTTTAGTGGAATTAGAATTTATTCATTGATGGTACATTCAACATGTTTATATCTGTTTCATAGCCTTCTCTCTCTCTCTCTCTCTCTCTCTCTCTCTCTCTCTCTCTCTCTCTCTCTCTCTCTCTCTCTCTCTCTCCCTCTCC
>WSXT02022402.1:0-14087 GCA_011762715.2 Neuroterus valhalla | reverse complement strand
GAGGGGAAAAAACTCGAAACCCCGTGTATTCATGCATTCGTTGAAGAAAATATCGTATGCACCTATGGATAGACGCGCTCAACAAAAAACGCGTCTATCCATAGGTGCATAATATACTATTCTATCAAATTGTTGAATTTTTAAGCCAAAAAGAAGAACTCTGAAGAAAATAGTTGAAACCTCAACTGAAACAAAATAATCTTAGACCAAACAGTTGCATTTCAAACCAAAAATGAAAATAGGAACTATCTATTTTCAACCAAGAAGACCAACTTCCTAATGAAAAGACGATTTTCTATCCAAATGCATAAAATTCCAACCAAATGCATGAATTTTGAAACAAATAGATGAATTTTCAGATTGAACGATATTTCTTGAGCTAGGTAGTTCAATTTCCGATGAAAATGTTATTTCTTCAACAAAAATGGGACGAATTTCCATAAAAAATGTTTGGATCCTCAACCAAAACAGCTTGACTTTCAACTGGATAGTTGCATTTTTTACCAGAAAGAATGGATTTTCAACCAAGGATGTAAGCTTTTTATTAGAGAAACTTTTTCTTAATAAAGTTCTGAGTGTAATGATGAATCTTCAGATAAAAGAAATTGATTTTTTAACATATGACTGTAAAATTCAACCGAACAGTTGTATTTTTAATGGAAAAAAGTGTTTTTCGTTGTAAAATATTAGTTTTCTGCAAAAAGACGTTTATGGACGTCCCTTAAGTTCAGGACAGCGCAATTTAAAAAAATTAAAAAGTTTAGAGGCCCTCCAATCCGTTAGGTAATATATGTATGGTCCCTTAGTTGGATGACATAATTGACATAAGCGCTATCCGACTCCTAAGCTTTTGCATGGCAAGCATCCGTTAATATATGACTGGCTTTCATTGGGGCCAAGAAATGCCGAGAGAGAGCGCGTCGGCGCATCGGCCCTGTTCTAACATTATTCTGTATGGGAAATTGGACAAATAATTCATAAAATGTTATTATAATTAAAGGATAATGTTCAAACTAAAACACATTCGATAATATTTTTAGAGGAAAAAAATACCACCAAAAATACTGATTGGGACAAAGAGAAAAATTTTGAGTTCATATATTGTTTTCCATATACATTGGCTTAATAACCTTACAACTGGGAAAAATTAACCACTTACGAATAGAGTTTAAATAATTGTAATAAGCAGTAATAATAATAATGATAATGATGATAATAATAATAATAATGGAAATAATTATAATCAACAGTTAATAATATTCACTAATACTTTTTAAAATTGTGTTTTAAGGATAATATATTATGATATTCTTCTAATATTCTCACTAATATTCTGCACCTCATATATATTGGGTTTTGGAATCTACATATACGAACATTATATTCACAGGATTTAAGCATATAAAATTGATATTTATTTTGAAACGTGTAATGAATACCATATTATGCATATAATTTATAATTTGCCCAAATTTATAATTCATGGTATTTCATATTCTAAAGCTACGTGCACAGCAGGAAATTTTCAAGCATATAATTAATTTTTGGAAATCAGACCTATTGTCAATGAATGAAAGCAGTAAAAATGCTATCCTATTTGCAACAATATTATGAATTACACAATTTCCGATAGGATAACATTCTAAATATTGTCGATATAATGCCTTGAAATTAATAGGAAGAAATAAATCTTGTATTTTATTTTAAGAAAAGCATAGCAAATTAAATAATTTTAAATTTTTTGAAAAATTATCATTTCTCAAAATAAAGAGATATGAGAATCAATTTTTGAAATGTGGACATTCCCTTTCATATGGAGATTGAACATTCCAACATTAGAATGTAGAAAATTGGATTCGTTGAAATTTTCAGAATTAGAACATAAATGAGTTTTCTTAAGCCGAAGCTTCTAAAATTCTAGAATTTTGTTTCCCTTTACATTTGAAAAAATATAATTCAACATTAACTTTGATTAGACAAATTTCCCAGAAAGAAAAGGTCACTGCAATTTTTATTATTCCAAATAAAGAGGCTTTCAATTATAATCCTTTGGAATGAATGATTTTACAAAAATATTCAAAATAATTACTGATTTCAGATCACAAGCCTACAACACGAACGAATTTCCACTACTACTAAATTTTGGAAAAATAAAAAAAAACAAGGTCATATGACTTGAGGGTGTAACATTTAAATTAAGCCTATTTAAAAGTATTTGTTGTTTTCATTTTTCAATGTGTTGGTAGTACATGTATTCTTTTTTTTTATTTATAAAATTATCCCCTTTTAAATTTCAATCATCGTGCATAATTTTATTGAAATTTGTAATTTTATCCTCAGAGAATATTATAATTTTTTGGTACATTTCTCACAAATCAGTAAATTCTTTCAATTTAATATTGTATTTTGTTATAAGCATAACGCATGTCCAATTCTTATAGAAAAATGAGAAACGTGTATTTTGACAAACAAAATATGAAGCATGATATTAATGATGATTTCTGTTGAAGTGAAATCAGGTTTTCGTAGAGTTTTCATGGATATAACTCATTAGATTATATTGAATTCGAAACAGAAAAACCGGCATTTTACAATTAACTCAAAAAATTGTTTTGAAATTTCTTGGAGTTTAGAATCATGGAATTTGAATTATTATTACCGCTTGCATTATATTAATATATTAGTTAGAAAAACTTCATTCAAATAATGTTTTGCTTATGTTACGTATGGAATTTGATAAGCAATACATTCCGATGATATGACATTGACAGCTTGCCAATTTTATGTTTACACAAGCTGACACTGAACACTAACAAGGATTTATTCAAGTTTTGGATCACTTAGTACTTATAAAATTATTAAATTTTTAATAAATTATATTATTACGGCAATTATGGCATGATAGCTAACATTAAACACCTGATATCTTTGGTTTAACTGCACTGAACTAGGGCCGATGCGCCGACGCGCTCTCTGTCGAAATTTTTTGACCCCATTGGAAGCCTGTTATATATTTACGGAAATCTTCTCAAAAAGTCGTATAGTGCTGATTGACACCACTGTATCTACCGAAAACGGCTGCTTCAGCAAATTAATCAGATGTCACCCTAGAATCCAACAAAATTGGTTAAAACAACCAATTTACAGGTCGCACTATCTAATCTTTTTTCTGAGCAGAGACATTGGACATTTCAAGGAGGTACTAAAATCCCTATATATTATCCCAGGGATGTCCAACGCAAAGCTGTCGCGCTCCTCCTTTCTTCCCCTTCTCCGAGCGCTTCTTCAAGAATTCTCTTCTCGTTTCCCCTTTCCACATTGCGCTCACCGCATGCACGCATTAAAGGTGGTAAGAGGGGGGATTGACGAGTGACAGATATTTGCACCCTTGCTCACGCGTTGGACACCTCTGTATTATCCGATTAGGTAAAATCTGACACTATCTGAAAATTGGTTGAATTTTTCAAACGAAGTGAGAAGATGTATATGAGACTACATTACGTTTTCTTAGATATTCCATACTCACCACATTTTCGCAGGATTTTGGACAAACGCAATTGGCTTCTCCACCGCTGTCACTCTCACATTCAGCGTAATGTTCGCATTTCTTGTTCTCACAGCCATCTGCAAATAGAGGATAGACATCAACGCTTAGAGAAGGAAATTCCGTCATTTCTAATCTCATGAGGGAAGCGGTGATTAAAGCTAACTATAACGCAACTCGATTTTCAGGACTAAATCGAGCACTACTTTGAGGATTCATCCTTTATACATTTGCAGTTCCAACTCTACCATTTTCGCCTTACATAATTGTTTCAACCTCGTTTCTTGCGTTATGAACGTACGCGTTTAACCACCCACGATAACCCAGCTTTCTGGCACAACACCCTCCACCCTTCAGACTGCACCCTCTTCCGTTCGAAATGGCATTAATAAAGATTTCGTACCATTTGCATAACTGCATACCTTTCGGAGGAAATTATCTCTAGGCAAATATGCTGGAAGATAGATAGAACTGGAAAGGAGAGAAAAGAGGGCTCAGGAAGGGAGATTAGGTGATAGAGGCAGAAAGGGCTCTCAAACCGGAATAGAAAAAAATAGATAGGAGAATTGTATATTCAGGAAAAGTATAAAAGTTTATATGGTAAGTGTGAAATATTTTAAGATACTTGATGATATTTATTGACAGATATCCAAATTTTAATTCATCATGCAATTCATCTAACTTCAGATAATCTTATAGTTGTAAACGTCTGAAATTTCAACCGCCAAATTGGGACAAAGAGAAATTTTAAGATTGAAGTTTATTGACTCAGAATCTAA
Source organism: Neuroterus valhalla (assembly GCA_011762715.2). Taxonomy (NCBI): domain Eukaryota; kingdom Metazoa; phylum Arthropoda; class Insecta; order Hymenoptera; family Cynipidae; genus Neuroterus; species Neuroterus valhalla. The sequence continues at coordinate 9,764 of WSXT02022402.1, read as the reverse complement.
TTGCTTTTAAACTCAGAATATTTCGATGATTTCTTTTACTTCATGCTTTGAGTACACTTATTCTTACTAAAGTTTATTGCTTAAAATCTACTTTTCCGTCTGATTGCTATTATTTACATAGATAAAAGTTCGCATGATCGAGCTTCCAGGGCTTCCGTTTCCTTTTACCATCTCTCACTTTAATAGATTTGTCGACTTTCTACTTTATTACTCTAACGTCTTTTCATCCAGACAGACCCTTGGCTTTTTCTTCCCTTAGTTCTTCCAGTCTCCTCATTAACTCTACTCCCTGCTCACTTTCATCCAATATTCTTCTTACACAATAACTCGCACTTCTACCTCCCTCTCCAGTACACACCTCTAACACATGTTCCCACGGCTCCACTTCATAACCACACATTCTACACATCTTCTCTTCTTCGTCCATCGAGTATCTACACGCTTTCATTCCCTCTCCAATTCTAAAATGTGAAACTCTTCTCCATTTACTCTCCTTTTTAACTTTGACAAGTATTCTGGTTCCCTCACCCATTTGACCATCTTATACCACCTGTTGTACTGCGATTCTATAATTTTCCTCCATCTTTCCTCTCCATGTCTTATCATCATCTCCAATTCGATTTCCTGCCATTCTACTGCCTGTATTGCTTCTGTTCTTTCTAGACCTAATCTCCTTTAGGCACGCTTGTGCTATTCTGCTCCCTTCTTCAGCTTCTCTTCTAACTTCCATGCATTTATCCTCGAAAACTCCAACCTACCCTTTTAACCCAACTCAAGAATCTTTCGTGAAGACTTTCCAGTCTCTTTTGCTCTTTCCACTCCCAAACTTCTACTCCATAGCACACGACTGCCCACACTAACACATCAAACATCCACGTTCTCATCTTTCAACCTTTTCTTACATATGCCTCAAACTTGACCCATTATTTTACTCGCGCAATCCATCCTTTTTCTAACTTGCAGCTCGTTTACTCCTCCTGATTCAATCCAAAACCCTAAGTAGCAGAATTCCACCACCAATCTAATCGCTTCTCCGCTAAATTTCCAGTTGTTCTCTATTTTCTTCCTTCTATTCCTAAATCACATTATCTTCGTCTTACTAGCTTTCACCATCACATCTTTTCCTCTCACATACTCTTTAAACCTTCTCAACATCAAATTCAATCCTCTTTCGTCCTCTGCTAATAGTACCATACCATCCGCATATGCTAAAGAGTAAAGCTTACTGCTACCTAAGATCGTACCTCCTTTCCTTCTTCTCTTTAGCTTTTCCTTCGAAGCTGCCAACAAAATACTTAACGACAGCGTTCCTCTCCTTTTTCTTTACCTTTCCTTACTCTGAATCAAGTCTCCATCAATATTTCTGTTGTCCTTCCAATCAGACCCATATTTATTCACCTTTCTTTTCCTCTTTGCTGCCTCAAATTCATATTAACTAGATAGTTTAGGACGTAGATGTTATCAGTTGTTCTCATTCCTTTCCCAAAGCCCGTCTGATTGTGAGGGATAATCCCTTTCTTTTTCACCTGAATCTCTAACCTGTTTCTGAGCACTTCCGCATAGATCTTATACCCCACTGGAATCAAAGTAATACCCATATAATCCTATACTTTTTGACCCTCTCCCTTTTTATTAGTGGAATCTCTAATCCTGTCCACCATTCTTCAGGCTACCCTTCTCCTCGCTTTTAGCCTTGCTATTGCCTTGCTTACTTTCTTCCTGATAATGTCATTTCTAACTTCCTCTCCTTTTTCTATCAACAACTACTCTTCTTCTTCGTCGACTTCTCTTTTCCCCTCGCAACAGTCCTTTGAAGTTCTTCGTCCATCAACTCATTTTTATTGCCTCAGTAACTCCCTTTTCTCTTCCTCTTTCTCTATCTATTACCTCCCATACCCTTCCTTCCTTTACTGCTTCCTCGACCTCCTCCTTCTTACTGGTATCTCCTCTTCTGCATTCTCTTACACTCTCCTTTATTTTATCTTTACCTTTTTTACCTTTCTCCTCCCACCACCCTTTTCTTTTTATGTCCTCCTTCCCTTCTGGTCTTACCGCCTCTTTTACCCTATCAATCACTCCTTTCATTCTTTCTATTATCTCGTCTACCCCTTACTCTTCTATACCTTTCAGATTCTCATTTTTCACTGTTTCTCTGAATGCTTCTAATTTTTCTCTCCTCCAGCGCCCCATGTTTTTCTCTCTCACCTCTCCTCTTCCCTTATCACCTCGAGAATGTTTATTACCTCCTCTTCTACTCATATTTATTTCAAGGTCAACATTCTATGAGGGCATGATCGACAAATTTTCCCAAATCAAATTATGAGCTCAACAATCCAGAAAAATTATGATACACATTTTGATAGAAGAATGCTGCAGTCATATCAATCACCAATTATTTGGAGGTCAGAAACGTGCCCCTCACACAACAACGAAAATTCGCCCCCCCCCCCCCCCCAAATTTAATGAAATTATTCAACAAAACCTTCAAGATTTCAATTCAGATCCAATTTATCTTAGGAGGGTTTTCTAATAAAAATAAAAAAAAAAACAAAAATTAGGTTTCTGAGAATGTTCTTGTCTCTCCTTTTGAAATGTAGAAATGGGGAAAAGGCTCTTATTGCAAATCAAATAAATAAAAATGCGAGATCAGAGTTAGAATACAAATTGTCAACTCAATAAGTTCACAAAAGTTTCACGATGTGCTAGAAGGAATTCTCTTTTTCACACTTTTAATTAAAGGAGTTTGATTTATGTTCTCAATACGTGACATTTCAAGAATTTACTATCAATGTAAACACGTTGTTCCAACGTGTGAATAATTCCAATTTTTTTTACTGGTAAAAAAAGTAAGAATGGTTTGATATGTAGAACTAGTCTAGGCATCTAGCAATCCTATCATTCCAAAAATCAAATCGCAGCTTAAAAATTGCAAAATTTCAGACATGAGAAATCTATCCTTTCGAAATTTAAATATCCCAAAACAACTAATAATGATTTCGTTCGATGTCTTAGTATTAAAACTTTGAAGTTTTGACGTTCAGATGACTCATTAATATTGATCATTCAATTTCCTCTTATTCAAATATGAAAACTTCTAGTGAGTTTATTTTTGGAACAAGGAATTACCGAAAGAAACAAAGTTTTCAGTGTCAAAATTTTCTTTCCCATTTTTGGAAGAATTACAATTCCAAAAGCATTACATTTTTGATAGCATTATATGCGAAAGAAGCAGAAGGGAATTCTAATAGACGTACAAGCTTTTCGGGGAATTCAGATTATGCAATAAAAATGTATGAAAAAAGGAATGTACCAGAATTTAAAAGAAGGTGGAAGGGATAGTTCTATTTTGAAGGATGAAGAATTCCTAAGAAATCATCTTTTCTAGGAAACTTTCAGGAAATGAAGATGTACTTTCCGGCCCAAAAAATTGGCCTACATCCTTGCAACTTTTTCTTCTTCCGGATACTTTTACGATCTTAAAGTAAAAGAGAAGAACAGTGAGGAAGCTAGGAAGAGTTGAAGCAGGACCAGAGAAGCTATCTTTAGAATTCATTGAAATCCGACACGATTCTCTGGAGGGTTGGTATGTTGTTAGTGGTGGTTGCACGTGGCTCAAAGGGGTTGGTAAAATCAAGCGGGACGGGAGTAGCTGTATGCATATGCATCGCGCATGCCTTCAGTAACAACTCATACCTAGCAAAGCAAAGTCGCGCCATCGTGATATGCATGAGACTGTATTTTAATCTATAGACCTTTTCACAAGTCATCCATCGAGTTTACACGTTTTCAAGTACCTTAAAACGATTCACACGTGACGTGTTATATAAAAATCCGAACTTTATGAATGTGGGAGATATGCTTTCAAACCACCAAAAGAGCACTGCTCTTTAGTACCCTCAGTCTAGTTATTGGAATGTCTCAAACCGGAGTGAATTTTATCAATTTTGGGTTTACATTTGATTACACTGTGCAACGCATACCTTCAATATATTAGAAATAATGATAGAATTAGATGAACTCATGAAATTCAAGCGAAACAGAGTATTATCTGTACAATTAGAGAAAAGTTTCCACAACTAGAAAGGTTTCAGAATTTTGGGCTTTTTTGGGCTTTTTTGTTGGCTGTATCGCCGATTCTCGGGCTCCACTATTTAAAAAAATTTAACAAATTCAGAATTGAATACGACAGAATTTCGGACTTTTTTCGGCTCTTGAACACGCCAACAGCCAATTTTCAAAAACCACCCATACGCAGAATGAAACCACCCCCCATGCGAAAAATCCAAAATCAAACACGTCAGAATTTCGGGCTTTTTATGGGCTCTTCAATGCGACAAAAACCAATTTCTAAAAACCACACCTACGAAAAATGAAACTACCCGCCACGTGAAAACGCAAACTCAGGAAAAACCAAGTACAACCGAATTTTCGACTCATTTTGGGCTTTCAAATGCACGGAGAAAAAAATCCAAAAATTACCCCCTATGTGCATATAACCAACCCCTTTTCAAAAATGAAATCTGCAGACAAAAAAAAAGCACATTAGAATTCTGGAAGGCAGTGTTGGCCTTCTCTTTGGTCCTCAAATGGTTGAAACTTTCTTTTTGCAAAAACCACCCCTATATCTATTAAATTGAACGCATGCATATTATTAAACTCTGGATTTTCAAGGAACCCAAAAATGAGAGACTATACGACCTGAGTAAAGATTTTTTTTTGACAAAGCCATCCGCGTGGCGTATAGTGTTTGTTTTTAAACATTAAATACTGCAGTCCAAAAGTCGGTGTTGTAATTTTTTATGAGAAAGAAAATCACAGACACGATTGAAACTGGGAAATTCAAGAGCCCGAAAATCAAAGATGTTGTATAATGAAACTCTTTATATAACGCAGATCTGGCTTTGCCGAAAAACAATAATTTTGAGAATTTTATAGTATCGACCGACTTTATGATTTTTGGACTCTTGAAAAATACGAACACCGATTTCGAGCGCTAAACCTTTATGTGAAAAACAACCCCTTTATACCGCGCACATCTGATTTTGTCCGAAAATAATCATTTTGATAGTTTTGCAGTATCAACAGTCTTTATTTTTGGGCTCTTGAAAAATATCAAGTGCTATGATTGGGCTCCAATCGTTAACGTTAAAGAGCAGCCCTTTGATGCCGCATAGATATGACATATTCACAAAATAATCTTTTCTAGAATTGCACAGTTTCAATAGTGTCTGTGATTTTCGGTCTCCTCAAACATTCCAACACCGTCTTCGGGATGCAATATTTAACGTTGAAAAACAAACACTTGACGCCACGCGGATGACTTTGTCAAAAATTATTCTTTACTTGAAATTTCAGCGAGACTGCTTTAAATTTTTTTTCTGCAGGTTTAAGTTTTTTTGAAGGTAGTGATTTTTTTACTGAGGGTGGTTTTGGAAAGTTTTTTGTTGTGCATTTGAGGGCTTGAAATAGGTCTAAAATTTCAAAATCCTTTGTCTTTGTGTGCAGATTTCATCTTTGATAAGGGGTTGGTTTTTTGCACATAGGGGGTGGTTTCTGGAATTTTTTCTCCGTGTATTTGAAAGCCCGAAATGAGCCAAAAATTTGATTGAACTTGGTTTCTCCTGAGTTTGCGTTTTTATACGAGGGGTAGTTTCATTTTTCGTAGGGGTGGTCTTTGGAAATTGGTTGGTGTAGCGTTCAAGAGACCGAAAAAAGCCCGAAATTCTGGCGTGGTTGATTTTTGGATTTTAAATTTTTTATACAGTGGAGGTGCTAGCTTGACTCAAGCTGGCACCTCCACTCGGAATTTGAATTTTCAAAAAAAGTAGTGGAGTCCGAGAATCGTCTATACAGCCCAAAAAAGCCCAAAAAAAAGGATATCATGCATTTTTTGCAGTCGTAACAACCAACTTCAATTGAAAATATAAAACTGTTCCCAATTATGTGTTAACATAAATATCCTAAATAAAATCTTAAAAATTTAAAATCAACAGTTTTTTATAGCGAAAAATGAATAACTACTCTTATATAGCAAAGGTTTTTAGATATTGAGCTTTTCAAGCTGTTTGTACGACAGATTCTTTTCGGTTTTCCTGTAAAGAATCATACAGTTCCAAAATGAGAAGACTTTTTTTCAGTTTTAATTATAAAAATCATGTTCCTTTGTTCATTTAAGTACTCTATTGACTAAAAAGAAAATTCATGCAAAAGTCCTTCGGAGAGGCACAGTTTAATGTCAGGCCGCACTGATCAGCTGAAAGTCAGGCTACGTCGATGGAGGTTACGTCGATGTAAAACAACACAAGTGTCCCTTAAGTTTCAAAGAAGTACAGATTGAAAAATCTCTTTGCAATTTATTTTCTCCCGCCTAGTTATATATTTTTATTCTTCATTCATTAAATTTTGTTCAAAAACATAGATTTAGTTATCAATTAAGTCGATGGATGATAATAGAAATATGCAAGGTTTTCGAAAACTCTTCTTTGATTTGCAGAAAAAGTTCCTAATTTTTGCGATCAAAGTTCGGAGGAAGGAGTATTGAGAGGTTTTTTCTTCAAATTCAGGCCAAAACTGGTCTCAAATAGGCATTCCTAATTGTCAAATGATCGCTGTTCATGTATCGAGTTACCAAAAAAATATTTCCGTGGACACTTATATTTGCGTACATATGTTGTAAATATTGCATCAAAATTGGATTACTTAAAATAAAAATTGTACTTTTTTAACCATACTTCAAGACCATCAAAAATACATTTCTAAATGACCCTATTGCCTTACTTCTACGTGGCTTCAGCATATGCTTTAGGCATTTGTAGACTTATCTTAAGGCCATTTTTTGGGCACATAATATTAGTTTACTCTATGTTATGATCATTTAATATAATTTTTACTGTCGAAAATGTTAAAAGGTACTAGAATTAAGATCTTTACAGAGCTTGACACCAATATAAGCAAAAGTTTTAGTAATATAACCATTGGACACGAAAGTGACCTGTCTGTGGAGAATTACCCACGTATAAAAACTTTTCAAAATTCCGTGAAAGTTTTTATGTCTCTACCAAAAAATAAATTTCAATCATTCAAAAGATTGATTGGATTTTCGAAAGACTTCAAGGGGAAGTTATTCTATTGAATCTAAAAGTTAATAGTTAGATGAAATATATATTAATTACTTAAAATTGTTTGGACAGTAAAAAAGTACAATCTAAAACCACTGTTCTAATTTTCGCTTGGAAATGTGTAAATTTGCGTTGGAAATGAACTCTGCAGGTGGTACGTAGTCGGTGGCGATCGAGACTGTTTATTTCGAGACAGGGTGACATTCGAGTACTTGATTTCCATAGTACAACCGGATTCGATGTTGCCCCGGTATCAGCGTATTGGGTTCCATTTGTCATCTTTCATTTCAAAGGGCTCGTTGAGAAATTTCTTCCATGGTTTGCAAAAAGGGATTGACGGAATGGAGGGGGTGGCTTGCCTACGTGGAATTTTTTCGTAATGGTGGGATAGCGTTCTTTGCCTCTTCTTGTGTTCATTAACAACATGCGACGTGGAGTGAAAGACCATTTTTATTATTAATCGTTTCATGAATCTGGGCAAAAAAAACAGCGACTCAAATGACACGCACGCTAGCGTGAAACCAGACACGAAAGTCTTTTTTTCTTTGCACTTACCCTCGTTTGCAATTTGATTATTGCACATTGAATCACGTACAAAGAATCGCGATATTTCCTGTTTATTATGTTGATACCTTACTAAATGCAATATGTAAAAAGAGTTCCACTGGAAGTCAGGATTGACTATGAAGAACCAAGAGGAATCAAGATTCGATCTGCTGAAGAAGAATTTTTATGGGATACAAAGTCTAGCAAATTTCTATTCCATTTTTCCAACGTTTCTAGAAAGACTTATGGGATTCTATGTACTAGAAGAATCCTGCTAAAATAAGGACGCATTGGAAACTTTTAAAGACCTCTAGTACATTACGTTAGTACTTTTTTGGGGTATCAAACCAACAAGGATTTGTAAAATTGAAAAGAAAATGAAGTGGAAGTTATTTTGTACTTTTATCTCTTAAAAAAATCTTCATTGCTCGACCGTTTCATAACTCTTGAGCACATCAGTTCAATTATTATTTCATATTTGAGCTCGCTAGAATTTGGAGGAAATCAAGTGTTGCTAATGGTTTTCATTGACCGTTGATAAGTGTTGTTACAACTGTTGCAAAAAAATGTTATTGAACGTTGCTAAAGATTGGCATTTACTGATAATAAGGGATGTGAACATTGTTCCTAAGGGATTTTATTGATTGATTATAAGGGCCTTTATTTACCGTTCATCATGAATAATATTACTCGTTGACAGTATCGTTTCCGAGAGCTCCAAGGGTTTGTTATTGTCCGTAGCTGAGGAGTTGTATTAATTGTGGCCAAGGGTTGTTACTGACAATTGTGAAGGGATGTTATGGACAGTTGCTCAAAGTTATTACTGTCCGTTGTTCGGGAGTTGTATTTATCGTTACCAAGGATTAAAATTGATTATTGCTAAGCGTTTCCGTTACCCTTTGTTGCAAGATATTATTGATAGTTTTGAAACATTATCTTTTGCTTCTGAGGAATGCTTTTAATCGCCGCTGGGTTATATTATTGAGCGCTTATAAGCGTTGTTATTGACCGTTGCTGGGTAAATGTTATCAACTTTTGCTTGATTATGTTATCAAACGCTGCTAAGTAGGGTGGTCCAAAAATTTTTTCTCCGAGTTTTTATCAATAACGCCCGGGAATTCGTACGAATCCACAAAAAAAGAACGCATTTTTTTTTGGGAAAAATAATATTTAGAGATGGCGCAAGTCCCATGAATTTTAACACGCATTTCCCGTAAGAAAAAAGACGATTTTGTAAATTTTATTCAGAATCCTCAATATAAGGTGAGTCGAGTTTGAAGTTCACTATTCTTCTTCACAATTAATTACAGAATGCGAATAAAATATTACTTTTCAAGTATCACCCCCATAAGTCCGTTTTATAAGGTGCCAAAAACCCCATGGGTTTTTGGCTATAATTATGATTTTTTTTTTCGGTTTAATTAATGCAGATTGTTTCGAATACACGCAGTACTACTTTATACTGATATTTATATGTTTATTTAGGTTGTTTAAACAATTTATTATTGTTTTTAGCAACTTTCTCTTAGAAAAGGGATAGAAAGACAAGGTTTTTTTTTGAATTTTTCGAATTATCCTCAACCTTCCAGTTGAAACGAGGTAATTATCAATTAAATTCAAGAAAAATAATTGTTTATACGATTTGTTACTGATTATAACAAGAGTCCCTTGGAATAATGCTACAAAGTTGCGCTTTGTCTGGAATTTCCAACTTTTACTCCATTTTGTACCTAAAGTAAGTAATTATTTGATTTAATTTAGCAAAAATAATTGTTTGAATAATTAGTAAATGCTTGTAGCTATCTTTTTTTAGATTATTACTGCATAGTTGCGGTTTTTTCCTGGAATTTTTAACTTTTTATCTCTTTTCAATTAGACTATAGTGATAAATAATTCATTTCGAAAAAAAAAATTCTTTCGACAATTTATTATCATTGCTAATAATATTTTCTTTGCTTAATGGTAGAAACTTGCAGTTTTTTCTGAAATTTTGGACTTCTTGCCCACATTTCACTTGAAGTGAGTTAATATTTGATATGGTTTAGCAAAAATATATGTTGAAACAAATTATTATTGTTTATGGCTTTCTTCTCTTAGATT
>WSXT02022391.1:0-14088 GCA_011762715.2 Neuroterus valhalla | reverse complement strand
TGAGCCTGTCCAAGAACATATGGTGATGGATTGCGTTGTCTTGCCCAAATCTGAACACTTTTTGCACTGAAAAAAAAGTAGTGAAAATTAGGGAATGGATTCATTTGACAATCTTCACACATAAGGCATCCTCTTGAATAAAAAATAATGAGTTTATATCTTACTTTGCAACTGATATATCAGCGCAAGCAAAAAAGACCGCGAAGGTCCTATAGTCGGAAGCTAAAATCCATAGTTGGGCACTTTTGGCACCTCCCGCTTGAGTAAAAAGACGTTGTGCATCGTCTGCATTCGCAGATGCCATAAATCTATCAAATTTTTGGGGTTCGTTGTTCCTGAAAATAATAAAAGGAAATATCACACTTAAAAAATACTGCATCTAGAAAGCAATCCGAATCTGGACGAGAAATTAATTCTGAATTCAAAAGATCTATGCATTCATATTAGGCTATCAATAAGAATATTTTTCAAGGCAAAGATTCAAAGACTTCACCATCTTTTCATTCTTTCTATCCTTTTGTTCCAAATGATTCTACTTACGAATTTATGTGGCTATCAATAATTTTTGTTGAACCGTCAGGAAGATGAACTATGTTCCGAGTTACACATCTTGCTGGCGTTCCAGAATTTGAAGGATGTTTCTCTATTTCATACCAAACACCATTCAACTACACAAAGAAGTATCATATTATGCATCAATTTTCAATTTAACAAACGATTCGGAAGAATCGATCTGGTAGAAACATGAAAATGAGGTGGAGAGATTTTCTTCCGAATGTGTATAATTTTGGTAAAAACTCCATAAGGGATAAATATAAAGGTGTCAAAAGATGAGAGTCAAATTGTGAAGTCACATGTCGTTGTCGAATTATTAAGAAGATTGCAAACCTTCTTTCTTTGAATTCCTCTTAAATTATGATTCACACTTACGCTTGCCATATTCAAAGCCGCGGCTGGTTCCACATCGCGAGGACAGCTTCCGGAGAGACCTTGGACTACAGCCAAAGTTCCAGCGCAATGAAGAAGGAAGAATCCTACTTTCATTATTTCTCCAACTTAAAAGGATAAGAAATAAATATTATCACACGATCAACAATAATATAATATACAATAATATAATATTGACGTTGATGACTACGTTGTTCGTAACATGGCTACTGATAGGATTTTTCATCCCAGGCAGACAGAAAACACAGCAAGAATAGACCAGGAGGAGAACTGGAATGTTAAAATAGGAATGTCCTTTGAATGTATTGGAACAATTATCGCTCCATGAGTATTGTCAGACCATCACTGGACCCGCTGTTGAGAGCTGATGATGAATTTTTCTGGTGACATGGTGAAGTGCGTGATGGTAGGAAAATCTCACTCTTCACAAACCTAATAACTAAGAAGATCTTCGAAAAGTGTCAAACAATGGAACGTGAACTGTGTCTTTTGAGAATGCTCGGCCAGCGCATGCGATTTGTAGCCAATTGCAGCCATTTCCATCCGCGTACAAACACAAAAAATATCACAACTCTAGGACAAAGTTTGCTGCAGAGGATCTTTACATAAAAAGAGTACAAGTACCGAGTCAACTAGAACTTCATCTAGATGATGAATCTGCGTGCGCTGATGCAGTTCTCTAACGTCAATGTTTTTTCCTCAAATCTGAATGCAGACTTATCTGCACTACAGGTACCTAATTTTGTATTTTATGTAACTGCGACAGTCCTTAGAACTTCGAGTCCTGAAACTAGGTCCACATATTCAGTCTATGATTCGGAAAGTTTACAAGATTCATTACCTGAAAGAGGGTTAGATATGAATATCAGCAATGCAAGCAGCAAAAAAAGTCGATTGACTCACAATAAAAGAAGATGAAGAACCAGGATGTCAGTAAACCATGTGAGTAATATTATCTTCTTTTAGAACATCAAAGCATTGAGAGTAGCGTTATTAAATAAGAATATAGAAATTTACAATAGAGAGTTGATGTTCTTACTGATAAACTTCGCGGATTTATCAGGTGTTTCTATCGTGTACTTAATAGAAAGTAGAATATGCAGATGAACACAAAACATTGCAATTAGAAGGCGTGATTGAATACTGGTGTAAGTAGCTTATATGTGTGCACCCTGCCTGCTCCAAGGTATCACGTACATGTCACCTAAGAAGTCAGACTCTCAGAATCCATCTCAATTTTGACCAACAACCTGCCTCTCAATGATTATTAAGTGTTTCACAGCTATTGGCAGATGAGGTCACTGTCATTTGAACGATGAAAAATATGCTTGCTGAGAAACAAAAAGGATGTTGCAAGAACTAGCGGGGCAGTAAAGATCACCATTGACTTTGCGCTGATGACGCAAGCTGAAACACATCTAGCTTGCACGTGGCCCAAATTAACTATAAGCAAGCATTCTTCATAGTACTACATAAATATTTGCTCTTAAATATGAAGAATCCAAAAAATTTGCCTCTGTGTCATCGACCCCTTTGTTCTTATTTAGGGAAACACAAATCAAGTGCTCTGATCGTTGACACCCAATGGCAAATAGATCAATTCGCATTATGACGGGCATCTTCCAAGGAAACTCCCTAAGTGAATGATGTTTTTGTTCAGTGTCTAGTCGTTTGAGCCAAGCACTGAATGAAATACAATGATGATAGAGGACATGGATGATGTCAAGCTATGAGGTAGTTTACATCAGTAACTGCTGTACAAGTGACTCACGTCACAAGGCACAAGTCAGAAGACGGATGCTTTTGTAGCCTCCTGAAGGCCGCTCGTGAAAATCTTCGTACATAACCAGTTCGAACGGAGGCAATGGCTTATGTTGATTTATACGAATATCTTGGAACTATTGTGTCTGCTTAAACTGCACGTCTCAGATTGTTTCTAAAGGATCATCTCGACTAGCCTGCACTGTGAAGAATTTGCTCAAGCATCAGGAAGCAGTTTGCTGAAATCCTTTGGAGTAACAGTTCGTTTCTCTAGAAAAAAAACCAGAAACGACTTATGTGAACTCCAAAGCACTCCGCCGCTGCATTATAGAAACACTTTTACAACACAAACAAGAAACCACACTGTAACCTCAATATCATAAGAATGAGTTGATGGTCTTAAGGTCGAAGCAAAAGCTCTAGAACCTTTTCCGTTTGTATGCAGGTTCGACTAGGGCCGTTATTCTGACGGTTAGGAAGCCACCTGAAGCTTTATAACTCTTCGAGTATCAAGACAGTTATAGGGTGTATGAAGGAATGGTAAATCGCAACAAGGAAAATACACTCTAAGGAAACACAGTGAATTATCTTTCATATTCAATTTTTTGCTCACCATAACATCATCGCAATAAATTACAAAGCCCGTTATAAATTGTTAATATACTCGAATTATTAAGCGCTCGACTTATAATATTCTGATGATCGTAGATAATCGTAGAAAATTTTCTTTGATATGACTTAAGTTATTAAACAGCACCAACCTTTTGGATTTTCAGATTCCTTTCAGAGGTACGCTTGTTGCTCAAGGATAAATTTGAAGGAAGTATAACACATAATGTTTTTCCTTCCATATATACGCTTTGACAAATAAAAACAATATAAAGTGTACTTAAACTTTTTATGACAACGCAAAAAAGATACAAACATTCTTTAGAACGCCTACATTATTTGTGAGCACCCTGCTTTATTTTATAGTGAAAATATTCAGGAATATGTGCAAATCGTCGACGGCAAACCCATAAATTTTTAATATTTTTAGATCTTTTTCAAATATTAAAGATATTATTCAGGCTGTTAAGAAACTGCGAGAGTAATTATCAATATTTTTTTACTACGCTCCTATTTTTCGGGGGTATCTATAAATCACGTAACAACTTCTTCTGAGAAAAGGGCATACGATGAAACTGCATCATCAACGTTGCAGGAAATTCTTGCATCCAAAATCACAGAAAAAATGGATAAAATAAAGCAAAACTTATATCAAATTGTTTTAACAATTTATGTTGATATGACAATGTGATGCATTTGTCAGTTCGTATTGTTTGAATAATGAATAAAAGCTATGCAAGGGAGACCCTCTACAGTTTCTAAAAAAAAATTATTTTAGTTCATTCTGAGCTGAGAACCAAATCTCTACAACTGAAACTGACAAATATATGCATTTGGTAGATGAAACTGTCAAACTTATCTGGAAATCTTGCGCTATAGGGCGTATTGCAAAAAAAGACTTCTATTTCTGCATCGCAGATATAACAGAGAATCCGGAAAAACGAAGCACTCAAGATTCGGAACAGAATTTTTTTTTCAACTCTAATGGCCAATAAGAATATTTCCAATCAAGAGAATTTGCACTTGTGAAGCGGTGCTTCTAATAGAATATTTTTTAACCTCCCTCATCGAGTTTGAAGTAATGAAGACTTGAAAAAACTCTACTTCTTCGCAATTCCCTGAGAGTCAAAGCAAATTTCTCAACTGTTTGACCAAATAATGTGTGACATAAATTCGAATAATGCATATGTTATGCAGTTCATAATTAAGCAAACATTGATTTTCAGTCCTCTTTTATTTTCGGAACAAAATCTTTTTCTGTTCCAAGGGAAGGCAAGCTTTTCCGACCTTCGAATCTTGATCGGATTGTTCCGTCCTTTACGTCAGAAGATGCGGACGCTCTTTTCGCATACCTTGCCACTGTTTTTGTATAACATGGAATATTAGAAATAGCTTTGGAGATGGGATGAGTCACGTCTTGCGTTGAAAATGTGTGAGATTCCCAGAAGTCATCAATTTGTTCAATAATTGTTCTAAAATTTTTCCCTTTTCCTAGGCAATGAGTCTGTGTCGCCTTGAGTCAGATTTCTTGCTTTTAGTTACATAGCATAGCCATAAGAAGTTTTTTTGCGTGAGGAGAGAAGGAATTGTACTTTGTTGCCTCGTCCTCAAGATCAATTATGTAGTAATGTGATTACTGCTCGTTTCGCACAGATATTTAAATTCAAAATTGTTTTGGCGCCTTCTGCTTGGTGGTACATCTTTGCCAGCCGGATGTTCCTGTCATTATGTGATTCTATGCATTCCATACCAGATCGTGAGAAAGAATTTCATTTATAATTGAGTGAAAACAGTGTTGAAAAATATGTCTTCACAATCAGAGGATCGCCGCCGTCATAGGAGATGAGAAGAAGATTACCAGGATCAACTCTTACGCGAAATTGAGGATCCAAAAAGGCGGGTTAGCACGAGGGAGTGGTCACGCAGAAGACGCACACCTTCATGTTCGGACAGAAGCAGGTCCCCGAGATGCAGAAGAACTCCGAGAAGTTCGCGATCTCGCAGTCGCATCTCATCGCGACATTATTACAGGTACAGAGATGACAGAAGCGGCGAGCGTCACCCGCGAGGGACGTCACGCAGGGATTCTGAATCCCCCTCTAAGTCGGGCGGCGAACGTCATCCATGAGGTGCGCCACGCAAATATGTCGTATCTCCTCATGATTTAAGCGGCAAGCGTCACCTGCGAGGTACGTCACGCAGGTATTCTCGAAGTTCAGTAAGATCAAGTGATGAGCGTGACCTGAGAGGCACGTCTCGCGATTATAATGGCAACGATGGACTTCGCACTAGGAGTAGGACGCCTCAACATCACAGATCAAAGTCTAGAAAAAATTACGGGGTCGAAATCACCAGGCCCAGAGCAGACGAAAAAACCTAAAAATAGAGATCAGTCGTTGAATGAGGATATAGATAAGGCAGATCCCTTACTGAGCCAACTGGATAACACCGAGTTTGAAAGTAAGGTAACAGGTGCTGCCATCCATGAATCAATTAATAAACTATGGTCGAACATTTTTCAAAAGGGACTGAAAACGACCGACAGAAACAGCTGAAGGAGAAATATCCGCCAGCAGAGAACTGTGTGGTCATGGGTACTCCAAAAATAAATCCCGAAATAAAGACTGCCTTGCGTAAACATCCAAGGACGATAAAAAAGGATCCGTTCCAAATAGCTTACCAAAGTCATATCGATGTCAAGGAGAGCAATAATTTCACCAGCACTAGATCCCTGGGTGAGTTCGATTGCAGAGGAGGCAGAAGCAGTCTCGCTTTTATTTGGAGAAAACTTTTCAGAAAAATTGAAATCGGCAAAAGATTTCGAAAAAAGAGGTGTGGATGTCGCGAAACCCACAACCGGCACAACTGGCGGGGCCCTCCCAGAAGGAATTACATGTACAACAAGCCGACTCGGGGAGGATCAACGCGGAGAGGACGATTCCACTAACAGAGTCAACGAGGGAGGAAGTAGAGGTAAGTCAAATAGCAGGTCGGTTGAAATTCTTTATAGAGTCGTGGAAAGCGCTGAAACCTGACACTTACATATAAAAATGTGTCAGTGGATACTTGCTGCCATTTAAAAATAAGCTTTTTTAGTCCAAAAAGCCACGTGTGTCTAAAAAGTCACTGGAAGAACAGGCAAGAACCACAGAGGCACTGCACATTCTTGAAGAAAAAGGAGCAGTGGCTATTTGGCCACCTTGTGAAGATCAATTGTTATCGCCCTTCTTCCTCCGAAAGAAAAGAAACGGGGAACATAGGTTTAATTTCAACCTCAAAGATTTAAATAAATTTACCACTCCCCCTCACTTTAAACTAGAAGATTTTAAGATGGCTCTGGGACTTGTGACTAAACAGTGTTACATGACTTTAATAGACCTTGAAGATGGCTTTTTCACGTCCCAATCGCAAATGAACATAAAGAATTTCTCAGGTTTGAATTTAAGGAAAAAATTTTCGAATTTTAATGCTTACCGTTCGGGCTCAGCACTGCGCCGTATGCATTCACAAAATTGCTAAAACCTGTAGTGCAGAAGTTACGTGAACAAAGTATCGTCCTTGTCATCTATCTAGACAATATTTTAATAATTGCCAAGTCAGAGCGCGAATGCGTTTTCAACACACAGAAAACAATAGAGACTTAGGAATCCGTAGGTTTTGTTATCAATCGGGAGGAAAGCCAACTACTACCCTCTAATGAACGCCAATTCCTAGGGCTTTTGATAGACAGTGCTAACATGATGGTTAAATTACCGGATCAAAAAAGGGAAACGATTTCACAGCTTCGCACTTGGAACTCAGAGCAGCCTTTTCCGGGTTACAATGTTTTGCCGACAAGTATCATAGCTACGAGATATTACTCAGGATGAACAACACAACAGCGATTTCATACGTTAATAGAATGGGAGGAATTAAATATCTTTAACTGACCAAGCTGAACAGACAGATTTGGCAATGGTGTGAAGCTCGAGACATTTGGTTACACGCTTCCTATATACCATCGAAACTAAATTTCGAAGCAGACGAGCAGTCCAGATTACTACCTTAAGAAACAGAGTGGGAACTGGCGGATTGGGCGTTCCAAATAATAGTAAAAAATTTGAGGCAATTCGACATAGATCTCTTCGGTTCAAGAACGAACAAAAATGTAAGAGATTTATCGCTTGACAAAGAGGTCCCAAGGCTTTGGCAATTGGTGCTTTCGCAATATGTTGGGACAGATACTTTTTCTATGCATTTCTACCTTTTTCAATGATATTAAAAATGCTTAGAAAAATTGAAAAAGACAGGGCTTATGGAGTTGTGGTGATTCCTCTTTGGCCATCACAACCCTGGTGTCCCATCTTTATATCACTTTTAGTATCTGAGCTAATTTACTTCCAACCTAACAAAAGACTTCTTTCTTGTCCTTCTAGAAAATCGCACCCACTTTCGGAGAAACTAACCCTGGTAGCAGCTCTATTATCTTTGGTGGAAATACTGTCAAAGGAACGCCTGTCCCCTATTTACCAGTCCTGTGCCAACGATCTTGAAGTTCTTTACCGAAACCTTGGAACGAGTAAAGTCCTATAGTACTTTGAATATATATCGAGCAGCTCTAACTCTAATAATGGGTAATGAGCTCAGTAAAAATACACAATCATCAAGATTCTTCGAAGGCGTCGCAAATGTGAGACCTTAAGCACCCAAATATTCAACGACTCGGGATCCACAAGTAGTACTGACGTATCTGTCAAAATTTTACCCAACGAAAACGTGTCACTAGAAGACTTGACCAAAAAATTGGCGACGCTTCTCGCTTTGATAACGGGCCAAAGGGTACAAACCCTACAAAAAATTTCACTGGCTAATATGACCATGCCATCCAAGGATTTAATTCAGATCAAAATACCAGACAAGCTCAAAACTTTAGGGAGGAATAAAACCCAACCAATTCTTAACATTCCAGTGCTCGTGCAACAACCAAAGCTGTGCGTTGCTTCTACTCTTAGAAATTACATGAACAGAACAGCTCCATTGAGGTCAGGCAGCACGGGCAAGGAGAGGCTCTTTATCACTCATAAGAGACCATATCATAGAGCGACAACCCAATCCATCAGCAGGTGGATAAAACAAGTCTTAGAGAAGAGCGAGATCAACACTTCTGTATTTACTGCACACAGTACAAGACACGCGTCAACTTCAGCGGCACTTAGAAAAGGAGTGAACATCGAAACAATTCGACAGGCAATCACAACAGAAATCTCAAAACATCTACGTAATTGATCTTGAGGACGAGGCAGCGAAGTACAATTAAGAGATGCAACGAACTTACCTGCAGTGAAGTTTAATCACAATTGTATGAGCTGCCTCGTCCGAATAGATTAAACCCACCCTTATCGACTCAAAGAAAATAATCCCATATCCAATGTTGCGATTAAGTTTGAATATAACTTTAAATAAAATGACAGGAACATCCGGCTGGCGAAGTTGCGCCACCAAGCAGAAGGCGCCAAAACAATTTTGAATTTAAATATCTGTGCGAAACGAGCAGTAATCACATTACTACATAATTGATCTATTCGGACGAGGCAGCTCATACAATTGTGATTGAACTTCACTTCAGGTAAGTTCGTTCAATCTCCTAATTATATTGTATCATACTTTGGGAACGTTCAAAAAAATCTTCCTTTAGGTACGCGTTTGAAGAAATACTTTTCCATCGATGTTTCATGGTTCTTCTAATGAATGGTTTGCACTCAATTTCGAATAACATGGGGACATATACTCTAATAATTTATTAAACTAAAATTCCTCAGCTTTATGATAAATTAGCTGCCCTCGTGTAGGTTCGAAGAGTTCAACTCTTCCCTGTCAACCACTTAGCGAGCGTTAATTTTCCTGGACTCTTTTGTGCATGATCTTCAGGACAATCTTCTTCCTTGACAGCGTCCCATATAAATATCAGATACTTTTGACCAGAACTAAGATCACGGAGTCGACTGAATGAAAATTACTACTGTCGACAGCATCGAAGTTCAGACACCAAAAGTTCTTAGCAATAAGCTAAGCTTCTCCTGCTAAACCAGAAAAATCGGTTGTTCTCTCATTTTTCCCATAAAGTCTTGTGAACAAAGCTTTGAATATCAGCTCATTCTCATGAAACTGAGATACCCTCCGTTTTAGCATTTAACTGAATGCTGATTCTAGCTATGAAAGTATTCCTGCGTGTTCAGCAGTGTTTGTAGGACAGCCATCAAAACTCACAAAATCCAGATTAAGGGTTTTAATTTTTTTGCATCTAAAGAAGATGAGGATAAGTATCTTAAATGAGTGCAACTGGTTTTTGAATGGGAGAAGTATGTTATTCTTATTTTGTAGTTTGCTGTGTTTTCTCTTGAATTGCTCCACTCAAATACTGCTAAAAGATCTTTTTCCGATCCTGAATAACTGAGTACCAATAAATCATTCTTATCGACAAAATGGTGATTTGGTTCGGAAATGTGTATGTTGATGGTAACAATTCTCTTCAAAAGAGTCTTTCTTTCTGTTGGACAATATTGCATAAACAAAAATTTAGGGGGAAACATGACAGTCGTATAAGTCTCTAGAGACCAATTTCATTCAAAAGTTATAGAATGATACACCCTACATCGAATGAATGAAAAAAGCCTTTCGGTAAAATTATCTTATCATAATCCTGATGAGCATCATTTTTAGCCTTATAAAATCTAACCTGAACGAATTTCGACTAGGAGGCTTTCCTTATACATTTTATGATAGTTCCTTAATAATTTGAATACTATTTTCAGATATTTGATTTTCCTTGGGAAAAAGTAATAATGGTTTCCGGATTCGAAGATACTTCTGATAGATACAGGGTGTCTCAGTATTCAAAATAAATTCAATTTAATTATTTACTTTAATTATTCAATTTAATTTATTTATTTATCATAATTATTTAATTATTAACAATAAAGATTTTAACCAATCAGAAGCACGTGTTAGATATCTGAGAGTGTGTATGTAAACAAGTTCAGTGTGAATAATTTCTAATTCGTTATTACTTTTGCAGTAGATTGTGAGTGACTGGTGCAGTTTTACACTTAAGCGATATACAAAAATTGGAGCAAACATCTTTTCCCAAAAAGTTCAGTTCTGTAACAGTACAAAAGGGGTTGAGATATTTATATTCTTGAGAGTTATCTAGAATTCTTGTAAAATTCTCTCAAATTCTGTAAAAGGCTCGTAAACACTGCTGACTTCTGTAGAAGACAATCAAATTTTGGAATTTTCCCAAAAATCTGTGGAATTATGTAGAATTCTTGCGCTATTCTCTAGGAATCTGTGAAATTCTTCCGAATTCCGTGAGAGGCTCGTGATCACTGTTAAATTCTCCTATCGGAGTTGGCAATACATTTTCGAAGTTATTCAGGAAATAGTGGACCACCTTTTTCACCTGATTGAAAAATCTCTATCCCTCCCCCACCCCCCATAACTCGAGGCTATCTGCACTACTGCTTTCGAATTTTGTATAAGTCCCTTCAGTTTCAGAGAATTTTCCAAAAATTTTTGAAATTGCCGTAAACTCTTGTGAAAGTCTCCAGAAATTTATGGATTTCTTGTTAATTCTTGCAGAATTCTCGGAAAATGAGTAAAAAACTCGTAAGTTTTCTATAGTTCCCTAGTTTTTTATGGAATTCTCGAAAATTCTGTAAACGACTCGTGAATACTGTTTCTTTTTGTTTATGTCTCTCCAGTTCCATAGAATTTCCCGATCATCCATGGAATCTTCTCCATTCCTTGTAAAATTCTCTAAATATCTGTTATATTCTCGTGAATTTTTATAATTCTCTAGAAATTTGTGGAACCCTCTTAGATCTCGTAGAAGGCACGAGAATACTCTATGAAACTCAAGGGACATAAACAGAATTCAACAGTATATTTTGGATATTCTTAGAGAATTCTGCAAGAGTTTTGAGAATTCCACAGACTTCTATAGACTTTTAGAGGGTTCACGGGAATTCCACAGATTTCCAGAAAATTCTCTGAAACTGAAGGGACTTATACACAATTCAAAAGTATCTAAAAGATTTCTGCAGGATTTAGGAGAATTACATACATTCCTAGAGAATCCTGGAGAATTGTCGAGTATTTCTCATATTTCTAGAGAATTCTTGAAGAATCCAATAGAATTTTATAGGTTTCTAGAGAGTTTCACAAGAGTTAAAGAGGATCACAAACATTCCACATACACTACAAAATTCAACGGTATTCACGAGCTGCTTGAAGATTTCAAGAGAATTTCAGAGATTTTCAGTGAATTCCAAAAGAATCGGAAATAATTCTACAGATTTTTCCAAGCCTTCTGGAATTCGATCGATTTCTGAATAACTCAACAGTGATCACGAGCCTTTTACAGAATTCGGAAGAATTTCACAGATTTCTAGAGGATTCCACAAGAATCCTTAATAATTCCACAGATTTTTGAAGAACTTACAGAATTTAAGTGACTTCTACAGGATTCAGCAGTATTTAGGAGCCTTTTACAGCATTTGAGAGAATTTTTCAGCTTTCTATCTCAACCCCTTTTTTACTGTTACAGAATCGAACCCACTCCAAAAGTAAACGGAGTAGAAATTTTCCGAAATGAAATTGTTTGCGCACACACTCACGGATATCTAACGCGTGCTTCTGTTTGGCTAATCTTTATTGCTAAGAACTTGATAACTATTAACTTGGCAAAAAAACTTTGTTAATATTTTCAACTCCATTTTTTTTTTTGGGAATCCAAAAATATAAAAATGTATTCTGAATACCGGGACATCCTGTATATATATTCTGATAAAGTTGTTCTTGAAGGAAAACCAAACACTTCTACTACTTAATTAGTTTGAATATTTATCTCAAACTCCACTTTTCTAATACTGGGGTCGTAATAGTTTTTTAGTTTGCTGAAGCTGCCAATGCACATTTTCATAGCAACTTCGAAAAAAGAAATGAACAGAGTAAAAATATTTGGATAAAACTTTTCTTCCATTTGATACTCCAAATTACTTCCCCGCCGTATATAGCATAAACATAACAGCTTACAATTTGTCTTATCCTCGTCAATTGGTTAAAATCTTGACGTTTTTCTGATACATTTTCTTTATCATGTCATTGAATTCCATCGAAATTGGCAGTACAATAGGTGACATGGGTTTTGCACGAAGCTGAATTCCTTGGAGGCCAGCGCAACAAGACCAGCCTGGAATGAGTTGAGGACTCGGTTGCACCCTTCTGGATCTGTTGCTACGAGCCCACATGGGTCAGAAGGCTACCGAAATGCTTGCGCAAAGAAGGATTCCTACTAACCAGCTGATTTCGAGGAAGTTTTGCTAAAACCCCTAAGGGTTCAATTGACGCAAAAGGTAATCGAAAACATCGAGAGCCCAGTGAAGCTGAGAACTTTAGTCCAAATAATGAGAGGCAATAAAGAGAAGGACATATCCTCATTCGAATATCGGAAACGACAATTTAAAACTGACTTCTGCCATGAGGCAGGCCGTAAAGAGGAAAAGCAGCATGCGTGAGCCTGTTTCTCGCGCCATGGTAGAGAAACTCGATCTTGATAAATGATGATCAAGTATGAAGATGTTGAAGAAGCAGTAAAATGTCACTATGTTGACAGGTGACTAGAGAAACAATGTCGGCCTGGTAGAGCGGATCACATTCAAAAATTGATTGCGTGTCCTCCTGAGTAAAAAGGTAGAGGTCACAAGGTGCTATCGCTGCAATTGTCAGCAAAGTGCGTGGGTATAGACGCGACCGTCAAAAAATGTTGATAATGCAGTGAAGAGAGATACAGAGCCGTGCGCGTTAGGATGCGAACCCTATACTATTAATTTGGCGCCGCTAAACATAACAGTCCTCGAGCTGATCATCTTCAAAGGAGAGCAAAGTGTACAGTGTTGAATGTAGATTGTCCGTTGATCCAAGGCTCTGAAGCAATGCGATAAAAAGTCTAGGATTCCTGAGTAGGTAAAAAAAGAATGTAAGTTTGCTGTGATTGCCGTCGTAGAGTTATCAGGTAGAAGAGCTTGTAGAACGTCCTAGCTTAGCTTAAGCGATGTAACGATGGCAGGCGATAGCACTTCTGTTTTAATCCTGTCTTTGCTTATCCATAAATTATAGATTGAGTCAAATTTGTTGGAGTCCTCTATTCCTAGAGCTTTCTTGTTGTCCATCAAAGGATCTGTTATAGTCAAGGAGCTCTCAAAGAACTTCGACAACAGTATCGGGGCAATTCGGTGAAATGGTTTTCTTATGATGAGAAAATGTATTGGAGATGAATAATATTATTATCTAGAACTGGTATTCAGGCAGAAATAGTGGGATTGTGTACTATTGTATCTTTCTATTGATTTCCTAGACAATTAGGATAATATTCTGCAAGTTGATTGGTGTATAAAAGCTATGTCAAGCTTCCTACCTAGATTGATTGCTAATGAATGATTAGCCACCTATGCAATAACGGTCATGTTAGAAGAGGGTGTCGTATAAACAGGCTGCATGCGATTCCTGGATTTATATATTACCTTTCCCCCTTGCTACGCATCCTCTAACTACCCTTACCATTCAAATTCCTTGACATTCGATATTACAGCAAGACCAGAATCAAACTTGTTAACTCACCGCTTGAAGATATGACTTTTTGGTATTTATTTATTTATTTATTTATCAGCATTTGGAACTCGAAAGTTCATTGCCTCATCTACCCGAGACCGCCACGCGTCCCTATCCTGTGCA
>WSXT02022380.1:0-14089 GCA_011762715.2 Neuroterus valhalla | reverse complement strand
ACACAACATGTGAAAAAAATTAGGCAACAAATTTTCTCTACCGCCTTGGACAAACTTTAATCGAGTGCGCAGCACGAGACACGCGATGAGAATGTATTCGTTAAAGCCGGAGAAGATTTAACAAAAGAGAATTCACACTTATCGAATTAAAGTAGTCGACATTTAGCTTTTGAGTTGAACAAGCTCTATATAAAACTATAGGGAGGTACAAAGGCCGAGCGCGTAGCATGAGGTGAATTTATAACCGAGCGCGGAGCGCGAGGTGAGAATGACATTGAGCGCGAAGTGCGAGATCCGATAGGCGCGCGCCGCAGGCGCGCTCAATTTTGCGAGCGAAGCGAGCTGCGCGCGAAGCACGCGATGGGAATGTGCCCGCACAACGGGCAGATTTTTACTTTTTTAATGTGTAGCTGTGAAATTTGACATATGTTTTCCAGCACACAAAAATTAAATTTTTATTAACTTGTTGTTTGCATTTCTTGCCATCCTATTGATTTCCGCGATTTTGGGAGCTTCATGATATTTGGAGATTTGGCCAATAGATGATTTAGAACAATTATTTTACAGAATAAACTGCGTTTCTACTTTCCTCCTTTTGCATGTAATCGTCTCTTCTACCCCTAATTTAGAAAAATAAACATAAGAAAACAACTACTTTCAGAACTTTGGAAGAAATTTATTACCACTTCAGTTTTCGCCTATTAAAGCGTTTCCGCCGTCTTTACCCTTACCCGAAAGCTGTATTCCAATAATAATACTTTCCTGTCTTATCGTCAAGCGATGTTTTTTATAATAATAGAATATCATTTGTATATTTGTTGGTGCCTTTCAATACAATTGACTTCTTCACGGGGCTATTTGAATCTCATCATGGTGCAAGCAATCTGAAGAGAAATAAAACCCATAAAACCCTGTCGATTACCAAGCGCACTACGTTGTCTAGGAAGAGAACAAAGACTCAAACTCTTCACATTCCGTCTGCAAGTTTTGAAATTGGAGTACTTGT
This sequence comes from Neuroterus valhalla, assembly GCA_011762715.2. Classification (NCBI taxonomy): domain Eukaryota; kingdom Metazoa; phylum Arthropoda; class Insecta; order Hymenoptera; family Cynipidae; genus Neuroterus; species Neuroterus valhalla. The sequence goes on along the minus strand of WSXT02022380.1, from coordinate 13,083 downwards.
AATTGATGCCCTCCTGGCTTGGAAATTTCCTCTTGTGAATTATGTGCATATCCGTAACGAGGGCATGGCGACCGGGATCAGAATTAAAAAATTTGTTTGGAAATTTCAAATGGCGTTCTAGAACAGGTCTTTCCAAAGAAAGTGATTGCTTTCCCAAAACAGGTGTTTTGCCATCCCGGTGTCTTTTAACTAAGGTGAATGAAGGAACAGTAGGGAGTAGCGCTTTTTGAGGGAGGCGCCCGCCCACTTGAGGGGCGCGTACTCGTTCTCTACCTCCTAGAGTTCAAGAAGTAGTAAACGAGTACGCCAGCTGTTTGGTCGATGACACCCCCTAATGAGATTCTTTTGAAGATCTGACACTTCTTCAAGCATGTCTTTGTTTTTATATTTACGGTCCTAAAGTAAAACTTAATCCTGGTTACAAATGCCGCAATTTGGGGACCTCGTGGCCTCAAATTTGTAATAATTTTAGGCGAAGACTTGTTGCTCATGGTCCTGATCAATGTAATGATGTAGATTTGGAGACGTCGCCGATAGATGAATCGGGACGTAGGTTTACTGGAGAATGGTTTTTTGGCACACAAAAAAATGGGGAGAAAATAAAAAGAAAGTGGCTCATCTATAGTAGAGATAAAAACGCGCTTTTTCGTTTTCCTTGTTTATTGTTTGATCTTTCTGTTCGATCGACACTTGAATTCTACGTTGCCAGATCATGATAGTTCTATTGCTCACCCAAATGACTATGTTAAATGGAAGCTTCTTGGAAGGAATATTAAGGATAAAACGTTAATTTATCATTATTTACGATTCAATTTGAAGCAGAAAGTAAGAAGTGGCGTGAAGTTTGAAAAATCATCGTTGACAGGCAGGTGTGGTCCCCAAGCAGGTATTTTATTGAATTTGATTGAATCTGCTAGTCATTTCAATCCAATTTTTAAAAATTGTATTGATGGTCACATTAACGGCTTCATATGCTATTTTTCCGAAAATGAAAAATGGAATTGTTGAAATACTGGGGAATAAGTAACTGTAGAAGAGAGTTTGATTGATTTTATAGAATATAATAACGAAAAATACGTTTTAGGTTTAGCAACAGAAATTTTGCAAAAACTAGAACAAGGTAACTTGAATCTTGAGGATGTTGGAGGTCAAGGATATGATAATGGGTCAAACATATCTGGAAAATATGGGGGGGGGGGGGGAATTCGAATTTTGGAAATAAACAAATATGCCACGTATTTTCCTTGTGTTAACTCCAAAACGTATATGTGATACAAGGTGGTCTGCTAGATCTAGTGCGGCTAAAGCTTTATGCCTACATTTTGTGAAAGTTTTGGAAAAACTCGAAGAATGTTACCTGATCCGTCAGATTCAGATTCTGTAGCAACTGCAAAAGCACTACTAGTTCGAATAAATTTCCAGTTTATGTGCACTCTTCTGAGTAGCAATCTAAAGATATGACATCAGATAAGTCAATAAAACTTCTTGAAGGGCTTTGTACTACGTTACAGAAAATGATAAAAAGGATCGTGGGAAAAAGAATATGCATATCGATGAATCAGAAGATGATGTATGATTATTGATTCAATCAAAGTGGCGTTTTGAAGAAACAAAAGAAAATGTTTCGAATCTTTATTTTCCTCACGGTGACACTTTGAAACAAGACAGCAATGCTGATCTAAAAAGATGCGCAGAAAAATAAGCACAAAAATATTATAAGGATTTGAACGCATACGATATTAAATGTGAAATCGAAAGCTTCAAATATCAAGTTCCGAATCACTTTGCATATTTTTAACTTTGCCAGTTACGGTTGCTTCCAACGAAAGAAGTTTCAGTAAACTTAAGCTTATAAAAACCTATTTAAGTTCTACTACTAGACAATGACGATTAACAAGTCTGGCAAAGTTATCAATAGAAATAGAATTCGCAAAAGCGATAGATTTCAACGATGTGATAGACTACTTTGCAAGTGTGAAAGATAGAAGGCAAAAATTGTTAATCTAGTTAAGCAAATTATAGCTGTTAAGAAGTGAAATTGTTTTTTAAATGAAAAATATTCATTCAAACAGATTATTGTTTTTTCATTCATTCATTCCATTTCTCATGCATAAATTTTACTATAAAAATAAAAACATAATTTAGGGAGGTCGGAATATACAGGGCGTACCAGGGGAAATTTGCCCAGGGCGTCAAAATCTGCCGTTACGGCTCTGATTATGTGGAACCCTAAGATTTTTTTTTAAACTGAAGTTTTTTTAAATTAGCATTCAGGTCTAAATTTTTGTGTAATTACATGCGTATATCAATTTAATAATCAAGTCTTCGCGAATGTTTCGGCCACGGATGGGGGCCTTATTTGGTGCCAGATTAAACTTATTAAAATTACAATGGTTCCTGTTGAAATATTATTGCGGAAGCAATTAGCAATTGTACGCCCGGAGATTTGTCAGACAATTCTTCATTCATCAAGTGGTAATATCCCATTCGTGTAAATCAAATTGAGAAATTTCTTCATATTTGTCTCTGATTTCTCAATAATTGTGAACAGCAACGTTTTTATTCCTGAATTATGTGTAAATCCTGTTAAATTGTGTTTGTATTCGATTCCTCTCTTGTTCCTTTCTTTTCAAAAGGAATGAGGCATACATTTTTTCAAAGGAAGCCGTATCGTTCTATATGGTACATATGTTTTTCCAAGTTAAAAATACCAGACGAGAGGGTCATCAATATAGGTTTAGTTTACAAATAACTAGAAACTCTTATTCAAATCGTTTTTCGGCATTGCTAGTTTTGGAACTTATGATAACTTTTCCTTTGAATCTTAAAGGTTAGTTTCGAATTCTCAAATGATACTCAAGCGTCTTGATTGTTTTCAAGGTAATGGTTCTGATAATACTTAAAATTCCTGCTTAAATTTCATGATTGTTTCGAATCATGGGTCCAAGTGAATCGCCCTGAAATTGTGAAATTTTATAACCCAGAGTTGAAACCGTTCAACGTAACCAAGAATAACCCTTTTGAGTTAGGTGCATATTCGGAAATAAATTTTGTAAAAAAAAAAACCTGTTTAAATGTTATAAGGCCTTTTGAACAGTTATTGGCGGGTCAACATCAATCGAAAAAGATGGTTCTTGATTCCAGTCCAAGAAATTTTAACGTATTTTGCGTGATGATTTAAAAAATAAGAATTTTAAAGTTCTCTTATGTGGGATGCTCCACTTATGGAACCGAAACTTCCAATGTTATCGAGAATCATCTAGAGAAAATTCTTGTAATGTAATTTGCGTCACAGTGCTCGAAATAAGGATTTTGAATATTTCACTGAATTTTCTTTAATGAAATTAAAATTACGATTTCTAATAAAGAATCGTTGCGAGACAATTTAACTCCCAGGGTAAGGACTATAAAAAAGTCCCGATCCGTACGGACATATATGTTAGCCTGACGAGGCAACTTTGATCGACTGCAGGTCAGTCTGAAATTGATCAATCGCAACATTTTTTTTTAATAAATCGTAAATTTTCTCAGAAATGCAGAGATATAATTAGATTTGTGATCTTATCAGAATAAAAACAGCTGCAGTTGGAAAATTAAACATGTTTCGATCAATTTGCTCAAATTTTTTTTTTCAATTATTTATATTTCTATAAAAGAATAAGATATCAACATATTGGTGACCGTTGGAAAGCTGAAGAGATGCCCTTTAAAATGGTCGAATATTTTTTTTCTGTTTTTTGTGCAACAGAAAAAAAATTACTCGATACATTTGCTACGAATGCTGTGAAAAAATTTATGAAGCACAAAAAACATAATTAATGACACATGCAAGTAAGAATAATGTTAATAAATGATAAAAATTGTTTATAGAAATTTTTTTTCAATAAATAATTCTCAAAACTGCAATAACTTGAAGAGAGTTGATAATTGAGATTCGAACATGATACAATCAACTGGTGATACAAAAAGAACAGAATAAAAGCTCGGTTTTAGAATAAATATGAACTTGCAAACTAATGAAATTTAACTTCGGCATTCCCTACACAACTTTGCCACATGTTCCTTGCACATGGGTTCATCGCATCGTAAGCACTAGTACTTTATGCTAAAGAACTTTTTCTGCCTAAACACAGATTCTACCGCTGATATCTGGATTATGTCATGCAATGTTTATATTTTTGAAACATTGGATTTCGTAGCGTTCAGTACGAACTTGGTGAAAACGACCCAATACTAAATCATAAATTCGTATAGGCTAGGCAGCAGGTGTCAGCTGATGATGCCAACTAACTCTCGGACTCTCCCCGCCTCAAAGATTTTTCCAAACTCGATCCGACCCCTCTCCCATCCCTTTTTCCGGAATGCCACCAATTTCAAAATCTGCCCAGGTTACGCTAACACAGTCTGTAACCTGAAGGTGGAAGGTCTTTCAAGAAGCTACAATATTCATTGAAAACATTTCTCCATGTTCTGTGACGATAGGATTGGAACCAGTTAGTTTTGGTCTTTTTGAAGAATAGAAATAGAAATTTAATTGAATAAGAAATAGGAAAGTTATGGTTTTCACAGAAAACTGTAATGGATTCCTTATTACAGGAATTCCCATGGAGTACACATCACGTAGAAAAAATTTCCGAAATTTCGAAAAGTAGAATGGGTTAGTGCAGCAGATTGATGATTTGTGAATAAAATCTTCTCTTAGAAATAATCAAAAAGACGGAAATACGAATCTTACATTGAAATTGCGATATCATTGTAGGAGTGAGTGGCAGTGTTTTCAGCACTGGCAACCTGAAAATGAAAAAATCCACTGTAGACCCAAACTTAATGAATGAAATATCACTTTTCAGAACCCCAGGAACTACTGGCACGGAAGGCGAATTCATTTACTGGAAGTTCTTATGCTAGCTTCATCTTTGTGACAATCCCCTGATTAGCATAAAAGGTCCATCCCAAAAATATTTAATGTATCTCATGCTCCCTTTCACGAAATAAAAATTTATCAGATTCACGTACTTTATTTCATAATTTCGAAACAAGTTCACGGGCGGGAAGTAATCATCGAATTTCAAAAACAGGAGAGACCATAATGCTAAACTCAGTTCAAAAAACATTCTATTGGGTTTTTGATTGCCCGTGATTGTCAATGATTTCTAACATTTCCAGCATAAATATGTCATCGTTGTGGAAATCAGCAATTTCACTTCTCTAGTTCTGTCCAACTTCTTCAACTAATGTTACTCCATAACATGTGATCGGGTTACTTATTGAGAATTAGGCTGAACATTTTTCTTTAAAAATTTATTAGTATTTTATTTTCAAGTTTTTTATTTCCAAAGATGTGGAAATTCGTCAGCTGTGTCTTATTTTGAAGCAGGAAAGCGATTTAGGTAGAAATTCTTGGGTATTCTCGGCATGCAGGAAAAATTTATATGAGAAAGGATTAAAATGGAAAAACGCTAATTTTTTATCTTTCCCTTTGCCGCAATTTTTGATATGCTGAAATCATCTCAGAGATGGTCGTCATGCCTTACCCTTGGCTTCTTCGAGAATGATATTTACTGAATTTAGGTTAACACAATAAGAAATATATGTACAGAGTCTCTAAATCAGATCCCTTAATAGAATACAATGAAACCACTATAGCGGTTGAACGCTTTCCAGAATTATGTAGTTAATGTAAACAGGCGTTCACTGAATGTTCACACAAATGTCTCAATCATTCCCAAATATGATAGTTAGAACTTTGATACAAGATTTAACTCCAGAAATGCCAACTTTTGGTGTCATGAATATTTGAATTATAAGATACAACTTTTTTGGTTAATTATCTGATTGCTTTCTAAATTACCAGATGGAAACCCTCCATAAAAAATTTTTTCAACAGTTGTACGTTGTTTTGTGATGGGGATTTGAGACGATGAAATTCAGTTGTTGATGATCGGAGTTGACGTTCCAGAGTTCTCTACATAAGACATGCAGTTCTGGCCTTTGCCAGTGCTAATCAATTAATTAGTTTTTTGGTAAACTTCATAAATGCTCCTTAGAAAAAAAACATAAAAGCTAGGTTCGATTGTGTAAACTTTTTAAGATTTCTGCATAACTCGAATCAGGAGGAATTCAGAATACAAAAGATTTACGAATTTGTTTTTTACAACAATTTCTAATCTCTGCTACGGTCGCGAATTTGGTTATTTTTAGAATGACTGTATTAGATTCTCGTTCTGCCTCCGATAAAGTTTCTAGAACAATGAAACTGTAAATCGCTGGAAAATATATGCGTACTCAAACCTGCTCCATTTTTTCTTCCTCTGATGATGTCATATTGGGGGGAGGAGAGTTCACACAGATGTAATACCTCCTCTGACGAGAATAAGAAAATGCATAACAGACGTCATATCCTGGCTATATCGAAAAATCGATGTAAAAAAATTAACAGTGATACCCTTGGCCAGGGTTACTCATTCATCGCGCAGACATGAAATATCGTAAGTGTACCAAAAAATATCCAGATGCACCAAAAAAACTTTCTTAAAGGAAATTTGTGAAGGTGAGAGAAATTTCGTAATAACGTATTCCAAAAAAGACGCGTACACTCAGTTGAGAATCATCTTCAAAGGTCTGTCGAAAGATATTGATATTTCCATAAATCATAGAAAGGGAAACAACCTTAAATAAATAATTGCTGAAGTAATGTCCTTTATGAACTGTAATAAATTGAATTCCTGGATTGAGTTCAGATAATTGGAGGAAACCAAGCATTGTTTCATGTGACAAGGATTATTCTTTTACAACTTTGTAAAAGTTTCCGTGCATCACCTTGTCTTCATGTTGTTTAGGAAGTTTTTGGCCTCCTCTTACTTCGCCTGTGCTTTGAGAAGTGAGGCATCTTGATAGAGTAATGCACTATCCTCATTTCTGATGTTGAGTCCCAGGCCAAGGGTTTCAGCTGCCTTCTCCTAGGCTTTGTAAAGGAACGCTCCTTCCCCCACTCATTTCGTGATTCGTGACCATTGCCAGGAGACAATTTCTACCGTTTGCGATGATATGAACAGTACTTAGGATGATTCGATTGTGGAGGCATTGTAGAATAAAAAGTTCGTTGCCGCCTTAACGGCGTGCGATGTATAAGCGTGGAACGGACGAGTTGATGTGCAAGCTTTTTTCTGTAAAAACATGGAAACGTACCTTCCATTTCAAGCACGGTCAGACAAACGAGATACTATATGATGAAAAGAATTCGAGTTGCTCTTTTAGATTTCAGAGTCAAGATCTAATCGTCATTTTTATTTGATAAACATAAGATTCTCTGAAACAGATCTATGACGTGTAGGTTATATTTGAGTTAACCTTCAAGCGCTCGCGCGGGCGCTTGAGTAACCGCCTTTTTGAAATTTCAAAAGACGCGCTCTCCAGTGAGCTTTGAGTGAGATGGAAGGCATATGTATTCTCTAGTTACACTTTGGACAACTATTTTTGGCACAAGTTGAATAAAACAAACCCCCCTCATGGCACACAGTACAGTTCCAAACTTGGAAACGTAGGATCGGGCGGTCTAGTGACAGTTGTGCGATCGCCAAGGGGAATTTTTTTCGTCACATTGGCGGTTATATTTTTTTATATTTTGTTCGAAAAAATGTTTGCCAATTTGTGTCTCAGAGTCTCTCTACTTCGATGGTGATACACCATTACCAAAAAGTAAAGGAAACAACATGATAATCGTAAAAAACATGGGCGGTCAAGTGACAGCCCGCGCGAGCGCCAGTGTGACTCCAGTTGGCGCAAGCGCATGAAGGTTGAGAGGTAATTAAAACTTGTCGAGTGATCTTACGAATGGGGTTATTGAGCTCACAATGATACCGATCACAACAAGTTATTGATTTTTTAAATAAACCTTAAAATGCAAATCAATTATATTATCCCTGTCAAATTACCCACCATTAACAACTATTGGTTTTCCTTGATTGCTGTAGGACGATTCCGATTTTTTAAAATTGAATTTCAATTCAAATCAATCTGAATTCTCCTTTAACTCGAATGACATACATTCCGAATGTTCCACAAGCCTCCCTGATAATCGACCTCAACTTGAATCGTTTCCTTCATTCTTCCATTCCTCCATGCACTTCGAAAGTCTTGCGAATCTTCGTAATATTCGACCTCAAAAGCCAAATCATTTTCTCAGTTTTTTCATTCATAATTGACGATTCTGATTCATTTTGTTGAATTTTCATTTAGTTCAGGCTGAGTCCTTATTTAAATTGAGTGAAATTCATTCGGAAATTCTCACGAACGTGTGTTATATTCGGCTTCCAGCGAATTATTCTCTCACTTTCAATTTCCAAAAGATAATTCGGAATCGTTTTTTTTGAATTGCGATTGAATATAATTTGAATTATAACTTAACTAGAGTGAAAATCATTCCAAAAGTCTCACGAATAATTGTAATATTTGACCCTGAGACGCATCTCAAAGTAAAATAAGACGTGAATCATTCAGTTCTAGGTACTTTTTTCGGTCTTAGGGTCTAATAAAAACAAATTTAATGGATAAAACGATTTTGGGTTGTTGTTTCGTCGTTTTTTGTATTTCAAATGAAAAAACGAAAAAACTACGTTTAACGTTTCGGCACTCACTGCGGGCCTTCTTCAGAATAAGAATCTATGAAACATAAATAAAAGAAACAAACGAATTTTTCTAATATGAAATGAAAAGAATATAATGAAAATTATAAAAATTATACCTGTCTATCGCATCGTCGCTTCATTCAGTTTTCGTCCGTGTTTCATTGTTAGTATTAGTTCTACCTTAGTGATACGTTATGCTTACGGAAGCAACAGTGTTTCCTTATTTTTGACAATGGAATTTTTTCTGCTCCTTTGGAACCTCTCTAGTTCTTTTGAGGTTCCAAAAAGATGATTTTAATATTTTTACAAAAACTTAACTTTTTAAATAACGCAATGTTTTTTAACATGTTCGACTTCGGATTCGATTTGAAACAGTGATCATTCGACTTTGTGTCGCAGGTAAACTAAATTCATAACCCAATTTATTCTGCTTTTATATCCTTTTTATTTTATATTAGGAAAATTTATTTTTTCCTTTTATTTATATTTCATAGATTGTTATTCTGAAGAAGGCCCGCAGTGAGTGCTGAAACGTTAAACGTATATTTTTCGTTTTTTCATTTGAAATACAAAAAACGATGAAACAACAACCCAAAATCGCTTTATTCAATAAATATGTATTTATTGGACCGTAAGACCGAAAAAAGTACCTAGCACTGAATGATATATAAACAACGGTCGAAGAAAGAAGAGAAAGTCACAATTTTGGATCTCCTCACACACCCGTTAAAATAAGACATTACAGATTTATTGTATTCAATTTGATTCTATTCAATCTGATATCATAGTCAACGACAGTGGGATGCATTCTGAAGTCCCGCGAATCTTTGCGATATTCGACCTTGAAGGTCAAACTATTTCATGCATGACTATTTCATGATGTACTTATGCTTCACGTTTGCAGGCGCCATTTTATAACCCTGGATTCATTTTTTAATTTAGTTCCAATTTATTTTTGTTTCTATTCTCCATTGTGGAATTTTTGCCGGTTCAAAAATTGAGTGTAAATCAACCGAAGTTCAGTGTTTTGTGAACGCGAAATAGAAGCGAAAACGAAGAAGTTGAAAGCAATTAGTTTGAATGAATTTCATAAATGTTCAAGAAGAACTTCTTCCAATATTTGAATTATTTTCGTTTTTCTGAACACGACGAGAAAATATCAATTTGAGAAATCTTGATAGAAAGAGCCCACTGATGCCAATGCGCAAGCGCGAAGTATCTGCTTCAACGTGCTCTTAAAAGCGGCGCATGCGATTTAACTGGGTTGCTCAGTTTCCATGTTGGTTTCGGACACCGCTTGCGTATTTAGAGATTCCTGTCGTAACCACCGATTCGATGTATTGATTATTATCTGCGTGAATCAGCTGCCAACTGTTAATAAAGTGTTATAAGTGGTGGATTTCAAATTTTCTGAAAGTTTCCTATCGTTATTGAAGCTGCGATTTTAAATGATTCGGGAGCTGGAGAAACTTCCTCCATTGCAAGAATTCTTATGATCCCTCCAGATTTAACTTTTCAATTCAAAAGATTGCCATTTCTCATTAAAGTTTCATTTTCTATGACAATCAACAAAGCTCAGGGACAAACTATCAACACTGTTAGAGTAGACTCACGTCCAGGATGTTTTTCTCACGGTCAATTGTACGTTGGATTATCGAGAACTGGTAATCCAAGAAATCAGTTTCTATTACTACCATCGGATAAAAAACTAAAAGCGTTATCTATTCTGAGGTTCTCTAAGATTATTATTATTAAAAAGTTTTGATTTATATACCATTCTGTATAGATAAATATTCGTACATTGTCATCGAGAAGGTATTAGATTTGTGTTAAATTTGCCCCCCCCCCCTGTTTTTGTCAAATGTCCACGTTTTGAGACCCCCTGAACCTGAAAAACAGGTTTTCACAAATGTGTCTCTATGTATGTCTGTCTGTGAACCCGATAATTTTTTAAAAAACTAACTTTATTGATTGGCATGGTCAAGTTCGGAAGTCAGATATTTTGGATAGAAATTCAGAAAGTTGGAGCATTTTGAAAGTTTTTTAGACCGTTTTGTTAAGCCCTCAAAATTGAAAGAATGGATTCCTGTAGTAAGTAATAAGTAGATCAATTTTTTCTCACGATTTTTCTTGATGAAAAAAAAATTGTGAGAGTTATGGCATTTTCAAAATTCGAAAATTCAAACAAAGATAGAAAAACGTTCCATTTTAGAAATCAAAAATCCAAATTTTGGTCGCACAAAGAAAATGCAAATAGAAATCTCCATTTTTTCGTCTAACTATGCAAGGTAGGGGAAAATATAAATGAACACAAATCGCGTCCCAAAAAAATATCCCCAAATTTGATAATATTTAGTTTTTGACAGGACAAGTAGTTTTTTATCCTTTCATAAATAACCATATGGAAATAAAAAAATTTAATTTTTGGACAATCGGCACAAGCTCTGGAAAAAACAAATAGACACAAGTTCTTGACCAGAAAAATGTCTTTCAATGTGTTATCAATCTTTTTTTAACAGCATATGTAGTTTTCATTTCAATCAGGAAAAATAATTATAAACATTAAATTTCTAAAACAATGACGAAGGCTAAGACATAAGATTAGCGAAGGGAAGTTGTTTGCCCAAAAAAGATCTCTAATTTTGTTTGTAATTTTTCTCATTGGACGCGCAATTTTTATTTCAATCGTAAAAAATGAGATAATACATTAAAAAATTATATCTGTAGAAAAACTACACAATATATGGAAAAATGAAGCAACAAAACTTCTCTTCTGTTAAGGGCAAATTTTGATCGACCTACTATTATGAATGCTAATGTAAGTTTGTTCCTATGTTTGTTACGCTCTTACGCGTAAACCACTCAACTGGAAAACAGCAAGAAAATAAAATACTTACTACGCGGCGGCAAAGCCGCCTCCACAAGGCACCAACAACGCGGCGGCCAAGCCGCCGCCACAGGGCTCAGCTAGTATTCGATACAACTACTTCGTGAACTCTAGGTGTTGCATTGCAACACAGAACGATTGCGAGTCGGCCTTACTGTAAATCGGCCTAAAGGTTGAAGGGGAGGGTTTGGAGAGCGAGTAGGGGTGTGCGGGCAATTAAAGCCCTTTATGCAAGTCAGTCGTCATTTCGTCATCCATCGTCTCTCATCAGTGTATTTCGAAAATTTATCTCTGACCAAACAAGCGGTGCGGTAGAGCTCTGGCAACTCCGTTTTCCGACTTCAACGAAGTCCAATATGCCTGGTCGCACAATCTCGGTCTCGTCACCAAAAAAACATTTTATCTGCCTAGTCGCAAACCACGGCCTCGTCGCCACTCTATATTTTACGCTCTTGCGAGCAATCTATCGTTTAGAATCAAAATCGAGCGCGTCGGGATGTGTGTGTGTGTGCGTGATGCCAATGTCGGGTCGTATTCTCTAAGCCTTCGTGAAATTTCATCAGGCATTTTGAGTGTAAATTTTCTATCTAGTGTTCAATAAATCAAGGTTTTTCATGCCGATAGGCTTCGCCCTTCAAAACTGGCTTATTCATTTTTATCCCCTTCACCAGTAGAAAATATTAAAAAATTAGATCTTGAATTAGTTAGATTCATAAGTGTACGTGAGTGAAGTTTTAGGATTTTATTAAAAGAAAAAAAAAGAAAAGGAAACTAGATTTCCAAGCCACCTAAGGCAAAGCAATATTGAAATTATTCACCAGGCTTGTCACAAAAAGTATCTATTATTGCCAATGAAGTCGGCCTGTTATAGGCCGAATGTTCAAACGAAAGAGGAAATTATTCACAGCAAATTTCTGATTGAAAAAATCCGAGCTTCTGGAACCGACCATTTGGTCCAAAATTAGTGAAAGTTTTCCGAACCACCGTACATGATTTCATGGTTAATACTCAGAGATCCTATTTACGTACAAAAACAATTTCCGAGGAAATGAGAGAATGGTATAAAAGCGAGAAGAACTAGACCTTACTTCAATTCTACGCCAACTTCTAAGACCACAGCTTCTGGTATCTGTTTTTCTGTTCTTTCAATTTTTATCTCTATTGAATAATTGACTCTTAAGATAGGAATCAAAGAGGTGTCGCCACGGGTCCGCACGCCAGCGATCGCACGAGAATGCTTGTCCCTGCGTGCTCCAGTACTGACAACATAACGAAACGCAATCAAGTGCTGTTGTTTTTACTCAGGTCAAGAACCTGTACGTCTTACTCCTAGCTATGTAGAACTAGAGTCGCACAGTGGTTCCAAATGCCTAAAAGGTGGCCAAAACCATAAAATTTTCATTAAAAGGTCCAAATTTACTTACTCAGGGGTTTTTGAGGTCGCTGATTACGAATTTGGTATCGAAAATTTCAAAAACAAAATGGCGAATTCAATATGGTTGACAAGTATGCTAAAAAAACTTTTGATCTTTTCAAAATTGGTGCCAGGGGGTTTTAAAGGTCTCTGAT